>PVKE010021347.1:10494-26701 GCA_004027555.1 Craseonycteris thonglongyai | reverse complement strand
TGATCATTGTTTAAGGCTGTATTTCAAAATCACCTTCTCTGGGACACCATCCTTTCCTTCCCAGTTAGTTAGATGTTTGTTTCTCTGTGCATGCTTCAAATACAGTACACATCACACTGCAGTCTAGCCATTGGTCTATCTGCCTGTCGTTCTGACTGAACTTTGTTGTCCTCCAAGGAAAAAGCAGTCATTTATTTTTGAACTGTCTTTTATTCCCAAAGTAGCAGGACTGGCATATCATAGTGCTGAATACAATTGTGTTAAATGAAGAGTTATTTGTCTCTTTAAAAGGGAGCGTGTAAGGCAGGGGCCCTTCTGATTAAGAATCAAACTACTCAGATTACCTTTCATAGTACCTAGCCCAGTGTTCTATAGAAAGTAGGTATTAAATAAATACTAAGTACTTGATGGCTCTGTCAGGGAAATATCTGAAGTAATACTAAGAATAACAAAACATTACTAAATCTGTTCTATAGATAAATTAGGATTTTCATGTGCAACTGAGTATCGGGGCTTTGGATCAAGCATGAGAAAAAATAAACTTTGTTGGTTATAGAGCTAGTATTTAGGATTTCCTTTCTTCCCTGGATTGGGCCATGGTTCCAGAATCTTATGCACAGTTAAGGCACCAAGATATGGAGCTGTTGGGGGCAGGATGCCATTTATAGTTGACAGGAGTTGCTGCTGAGAGTCTACCATTCTAGTCCCTATCTGGCTAAAGGCCAAGCAATCTCTTTTGCAGTTGCTCCTGGTTCTGTCTTCTTTGGCACACCACACAGCCATATCCTCTCTGCGGTTGTGCCTTCTTCCTGGGAGCATAACCCTCTCTTTTATCTATCTCTTTCTCCTGGCAACATTTACCTGCAGTAGAGGGGAATTGTTATGGTGGGAAGGGGTTGTAGTGCTGAGGTGGGAGGAATACCCACTCTTTTCTTCCTCTTCTTCCTTCACCTTATACACTTTTGTTATACAAAAGCCTCAACTCAACCTCTGGTGAAAGGTTACCCTTTTGTAAACAAAGTCAGAAAGACTCATAGCCTATGCCTATTATTCATCATGCCTCATCCCTCTCCTGAGAAAATGATTGCAGAACCCGTGGCATGAATTAAGAAGGGAAAGTGGAAAAGCACATGGAGAAAAAAATGCTATCAGAAATCGATGATATTGCAGAATACCATCCCAGTCACAGTAGTCCAGTAGTTTCTTTGGATCTCATCAAAATTGTAAGAATTAAAAAAAAAAAGTATGTGTAAGAGATTTAGAATAGTGTACATAGACAGTGGGTGCTTAATAAATGCTCCACTCAGGAAAGGACCTGGGTTTCTGTCCCAAGTCAGATCTTCCAGGACAATCACTCTCACACTCAAAATAGTGCCAAGCTGTGTGAATGATCCATTCCCCGTGCTCCTGGAGAACAGTTCAGCTTGGATGCTGGACCCATTTCTGATCTCCCTGGGTTGCTATTATACCTCTAAGCCAAGGGATTCTCTTTCTTCCCAATATTAGTGTGCCTATCAACCCTACCCTTAACCCCCAGAAAGCTCATTCACAGTTGGTATCCCCCAATCCTAGTTTGGATCCAGGTGTTACTGTCCTTTCTGGTAGACCTAGGACTGACTACTTACATTGAAATTCAGAAGCAGCAAGCAATCTTTGGCACTGATGTCTTTAACTAAATCCAACAAGGTTTATTGAGCACCTAGAGCATGTAAACTCTGGTTCCTTTAAATACATTTGGCTCAACTATTTAGTCTGTTTTAGTTACTATTTTTGGATTAATTCTTATCTATCCTTAAGTGTTTTATGAAGAATATGAACACGGGAAAATATTTGCACAATTCGTTGCAAATATAAATTTCTTGTATGGATTATTGTTGCTACAGTACTAAAGTTCATTGCAGTAACAACACTGCAGCTTCCCAATCAGCTGTAAGGCAAAAAGGAGCCGGACGGCAGAGGTCAGGGGAGGTGCCTCCAAGGCGTCCGGCCCAGAAGAGGCGGTGCCTTAAGAAACGGACCCAAATCCCGCCCCTTACCCCGCCCCTTTCGTGTGCGTAGCGTAGGCGGTTACCATGGCGATGACGTCTAGTGGGCGGGAAGGGGTGGAGCTATGGAGAGGAGGAGGAAGATGGCGGGAGGGTGGCTCTGAGACCTCGGCGGCGGCGGAGGAGGAGAGAAGCGCAACGCCGCGCCGGGGCCCATGTGGGGAGGAGTCGGAATCGCTGTTGCCGCCGCCGCCGCTGCTGCCTGCAACTACTGGACACGAGTGGGAGTGAGGGGGAAACGTCAGGATGAAGTTCGCTGAGCACCTTTCCGCACACATCACTCCCGAGTGGAGGAAGCAGTACATCCAGTATGAGGTACCGGCAGCGGCCGGGGTGTGGGAGGACTCGGAGGGGCCACCGTCTCTAGTCCCGACCTCCACAGCCGCCTTCCGCTCTTGCTGCCTCCCCGCGTTCGGGCGGACTTTGACCCCGGTGCCGCGGGGAGCCACTGCGGCATCCCCGCTGCGCCGGCCCGGTCCGGGCCCCGCTGACCTTCCCCTCCCCCGCGGCTCTGCTGCCGCCGGGGTAACGGATATGAGGACGGCGGGCCGGGAGGGCACAGCCTGGCTGGGGCTTGGGAACGGTGGGAGTGCGAGTGTCAGGTGGGGGAGTCGGGGTGTGAGGGCAGCTCGGGGTCGTGGCGGTTCCGCGCTAGCCCCTGGACCCCCACTCACCCCGATCTCTCGTCCTCACCCTGGGCCAGCGCCCCCTCGGCAAGGTTAGCTCTCTTTTCTTTTTGCTCACCTCTCACCAAGGCATCCTTTTCTTCCGAGATAAGCCCCATCCAGTGATTTCCTTCATTCCACATAGCCGTTCAGCTTTTCTCCACTTGCCCACTGTTGACAAAGGGTTTGTAACAGGCAAGCGTGAAACTTGATTTAAATTAATATCACATATGCACTGGTTACAGCGTGCAAACGTATTGTGTAATAATCAGCTATTCTGTTTTGATAAGACGGCGACTCGTCTTTTTCCTGATTGCATGAAGTGTACAAAGTAATCACATCTTTGCTTTTGGCTCTTCTGTTTTGAAATGAAGGGGAAAGAGGAAGGTGGAAAGAGCAGGGAATTATTAAAATTGTCAGGTTATTTTCCCTCAAGTTTTTGTTAACTAGAGAGAAAAGTACTAAATTATAAACAATGTACTTTTTAAACATCTGTATATTAGAGAAATCATGGCCCCTCTCTTACTTAATTTCTGTTATAACAGCTCCTGAAGGGTTTTTAATTGATAATGATAAGGAACCTTAATTTACTACAGGGAAAAGTAAAGATAATGAACCCATTTATAGATTCAGAAGGCAAGATACTTGAAGGGCTTTAAGCATTGCAATAGGTTATTCTCAGTAACTAGCAATTCAGCTCCTGGTTAGAGAAAAAAAAGACTTGTCTTGTAAGCTTCAGAAATTCACATCTATGTTACGTGCAAGAACAAAGAGTATAAAATCAATATGAATACAAATATGCTCAGTAGATTTTATGAATTAAAATATTTTAGTTCTCTAATTCCTATTTAAGTTCAGTGATAGGATGTTTATGCAGTAGGATGAGTTTATTCATACAGCAGTTGTAATAATTGAATACAGAGAAAGGGATGGAGGTAGGTTAAACAGAACCTTGAAGATTGTAAAATATATTCACTTTGTAATATACAGTATTTGATTATTGTCAGAAGCAAAAGGCCTAAAATATAAATGCTTTCTTGTCAATTTTCTTAAAGTGTTTCATGGCTACATTGTAAGAATGAAAATAAGGGACTAGCTTTTCAGCCTGTAGAGTTTTTGATTTATTATTTCTAATAACATTCTGTCAGTTTTAAAATCTTGGCTAGAGTCCAGATGATGGTTTTTATTGAAAGAAGGGTATTGGTCTTTCATCTTTCTAGTAGTAATTTTCAGCACCACTGCCAGTTCTTCATAGAGGCATAGGACACAGCATGCTGAAGCAACATCTTATACTTGTTATGTAGTATGGAGTGCTTGATTTGGGCAAAAGTAATTGTGGCTGTATGCTATGATTCATTTTAAGTATTTCAGCACTTAACTGTTTCATAGATTATATTAATTTGAAATATCTGGGACTGGAAGGAGAAGCATGCGATTTAGTTTGAAAATTCAATTGCCTCTTGATTTGTAATTTCAGCTTTGTGGCTGGAGTAACCACAGTAACTCTGGGACTCCTCATTCATATATCTCATTTGGATACTTGTCCTAAATGGTTATTCTAGATTGATCACAGAGGGACAAAATACCCAAGCATATGTGTGACTGCATTATCTTTCCCAGGCCAATTATAAATTATTTTTTGAAAAATTCCATTATTGTGGATAATTGAAATTTTATTCTGTAGAGAGTCCCTACTATATGATTCTGTCCTGGATAAGCTCATTGTTAGGTAAGCAAAATTAATTAAGGGGCAATTTTCTTTGTGAATTGGAGCCATTAAAGACCTTTTTTTAAAAAACAGGGTTGGGATCTGTGTTTTGTTTCACAGGAGCTGGTGCTGTTCCTTTAAAAATACTTAAAAGAAGCATAAATAAGAGAGTCTTTGGAGTCCAGAAATTTTGGCAGTTTAAAAACTTAGAAGGAAAAAAGGGACATTATGAAAGATGCTAGCCTTTGCTAGAGAAAAGAACCTTCTTGTAATGCTGTAACATGTAGTTTCTCATGTATGCAGATGATGCTCTTGAAACACTGTTAGTAGAATAAACACTGGAATTTGTTTTTCAAGCCCTGGTGGTGAAATTTTGGTGTATTATCCCTGATTTCTAGCCTAGGGTGTATGCTTCAACTTCTTTGGTTTTCTGTCTTTTCACTCTGTTAAATTTTACTTGAAATAAGAAGAGCATGAGATATAACCTGAAAATTTTGTTTTGCACTATGATTATATGTATTATTATCTATACACAGTTACTACAGAAAGTGCTAGTTCTCCTATACATTAGCCTCGAGACTTTCAGGACAGCCTTTTTGCCTTTGTAGAGCTCTTCTTTCCTCTGTAAGATCAGAATAAGGGGCAGAGCTTTTCATGGTCTAGTGTAGTTCATCAGTTTTTTTATTTAACTTTTAATGGATTTTATTCTTTGGATTGTTAAAATTGTTAATGTTAGTGATCCATCAATATACTGAAAAATTATTGGTGTTTATAATTTAAAAATAAGTTGTGAAATCCCTGGACTTCCTCTTCGTAGGCACAGTAATAAAGCATAAAAGAATAAAGCAACATGGCAAACCATTTTAAGAAAATCTGTGTGATCCATTTCTGAATAGTTTTTAGAAAGAATAAACACAAATGACCAGAGACTATTCCTGTTTCCAGTAATCTATTTGAGTATAAATCTTGGCATATAAAATAGAACATCAGTACATCTTTGAAAGAACACTTTTTTTAATTTAGAATCAGTGATTGTATATTTTAGAGCTCTATAATTGATTAATCAAAATTAACTTAGACCAGTTTCAACCAAATAGACTAGTATGGCCATGTTAATATTTTACAGAATATGAGCGAAAGAAGCAAATATTTTTGGTGCCTTAGGATGCTAACTTGTGTTTTTTTCCCTAGGGTCCTGTGCTGCTTTGGTTTCTCAGGAACCAGGATTGTTTTCTTTTTCAGTGTGTACTGTGGTTTTATAAGATACTAAAATAATAAAGTATTTAAATTTTAGGCTTTTAGAGTTTAAAGAGAATTTAAAGATTATCTACCTCCTTGTTTTTTTCAGACAAGGAAACTAAGGTCCAGTGAGGTTAAGTCACTAGTCTAGGATCATACGTAGATAGCTAATCTCTTGAGCACAGATGTTTGAGCATTGGGAGTCAAGTCACATTAGTTTAGCTGTGTGACCCTGGTGAAGTAACTTTTTCTTCCTGGGCTTTAAGTTCTCCATCTGTAAAATGAGAGAACTGGACTGAATGGTTTCTAAGCTCATAGCCCTATATTTTTTAAGGACCCATCTAGCTCTAAATTTATGATGTTTTTATGGTTTTACTGTGTTTTCTATATGAAGAGGAAAGAATTTAAAGAACTGTTATTAATAGCATCCTTTTAAATTAATAGTGTTCTCGCAAAATTTTTTGATAAAATTTTAATCTGTGAATGGGAAGCTGACCCAATGAGACTCTTTTGTTTATCTTAAATAGTTAAAAACAGTCATGGATTAAATTTTTTTTTAAGATTAATTTTATTGTTTGAGAGAAGGTGAGAGAGAGAGAGAGAGAGAGAGAGAGAGAGAGAGAGAGAGAGAGAGAGAGAGAGAGAGAGAAGGGGGAGGGCCCAGCGGGATCTCCATAGTTGTACATCATTAGTTTTTTGACATAGTTTCATTCCACACAGGTAGATTTAGGGCTGCGCAGGGCCTCCCAAATGGGAAGTGAGAACCTTCACCACACACCATCTCAATGGTTACCAGTTGCACCACAGTCCAGCATGTGGATTTGCATGGGCCTGGGTCTGGGATTCAATCCTTGGACCTTGAGGTTACAAGGCAAGCGCTCAACCTGTTGAGATATCCTGACATCCCAAGACTAATATTTTGTTGCAGGATTTGGGAATGGATTCTGATAAACTGTACATCCCTTATTTTCAAGTGTAAGGAAACATTGCCATAACATTATGGTGATTTTCATTTATAGAACTCTCCCATGAGAACACTTGTGTTGCAGGCTTCAGTTTCCCAAAGGTATTATGTTGATTAGTTAGGGTTAACTTGCTTGGCTGGAACTTGTTTGAAATTTTCAGTTTGGCCACCCGATGGGGCACAAACCACACTTTTTCTTTCAGTTCTTCTGCAAACACAAGTACAGCATAGCATATTTAAGATAAGATTTGTAAATTTTTTGTGTCAGTAAGATGCCTAGCATTTACAAATGTTTCTTGAATGAATGAATGAATGTTGTATAAAACAGGAAGGTATTACTGTTTATTATTGTCTTTGTATAATGAAGTATGTTAGGGTAAGTATCCTGGAAAGATTATACTTATCCATCCACCCCTGAAGGTTGCTTTTGGATCAGCTTTTGGGTGAAGGCCCAGATCATAAGAACTGAGGAATCTTAATTTGACCTGGGGTTGCCATGGGAAATTAGTCCTGGCTTCAAATCCAGCCCTAGTCTGGAGAGCATTTGAGAGACCGATTGAGTTGTGATGGTTAGGGGTTTCAAGTATAATTGTGTTAGTCCCCAAAGGAGACTACCCAAAACTCACATGGAGTAAGAGAAGGTAGTATTAGAACTGTTAGTTATGTTCATTTTTATGCATAAGACAAGGAAGAAATAAAATTTTACTAATATCTACTAAAGGAATTGATGTGGTAACTTTGTTTAGGAGGTATTCTGAGGGAAAGAGAGAGAAGATTGCTAATAGTTTTCTTTCTTGTTCACTTTCACCATATAGCAATTAATGCAGTTTATGTGTGCAGTTAAATGAATTTCTGTATATTATCTAGTTTTGAGTAAACTAACTCTTATAAATGGATGTGATTTAAAAGATTCCTGGAAGGGAGCCTGAACAATAAATAATAGTAATAATCTAAGCACACACGAACAATACGAAAATGACAGAGCTGACAGTTCTACTTCTAATACTAGCTTTTTGTCAGCCAAATTACAGATAAAAACAACGACACTTTAAGAGACCTGGCAAGAAGTTCCCCCCAAATTTCAAAATAGCTAATATAATTCTTTGAAATAAGATTTTACATCCACTGTTACAGTGAACTTCACCCTAAATATATATTATGTGCTATGAGTATTCTGTCTTTGTAAAGTCTGTTTTTCAACTTATGGTATTATAATTGTTTCAAAATCAATTGAATCCTAAAGTGTGAACTGGAATACTACTAGTATCACAAAATGATAAAGTAAGATTTTTAAAAAGAAACAACAAAGCTTTTCAGTTATATTCTCTAAAAGTATTGTCATTGATAATTTCTTAGCGAGATTAAAAATATTTTTGTATTATTCGTAAACAAAAGATAAAAGTTGTCTTATCTTTTAAAAACTTTTATTTAATACATTCTACGTTTTATAATGCACACAGTTTTAGAAGGATATAATTTATAAATATATATAGGAGGTGCATAGTAAGCCTTTTTTTTTTTTTGATAAGGATATGACATAAAAATGTTTTGAAGACTTTACGTTGTATAGCTTAAGCAAAGCTGGTTTGTGGGTTGCCTGGTATTGAACTGGCTTTTAGGATTGAGAGAGTGCCAAAATTCACTAGGGTTCTAGACTTTTCATGTCTTCCCCTTACCTAGTAAATGCTAAAAGATGCCATGTAGACAAAGCTCATGAACAAATGCCTTAAAATTCATTCATTCATTCAACAAATATTGTAGGGTTTCAGATGTTTGCTATAGGGGGATGGATTTGTCATTAAATTCTAGCTCTTTCATTATCTTCAAAATAGAAAACAATATTTTTTGTTTTTTCTTTCTTTGTATGTTTTTTGGTTTTATATTTTAGTCAACATAGTGTTTTTAAAGTTAAACATGATGTAGAAAGAGAAGATTGCCAATTGAGGGCTTGGAACATTGTTATAAATTTAGATCACTTGTATAAATGATATGGCAGACTTTCTCCTTAGCTTTTCAAACTATTTATGTTGTACACCTTTAATTTGTTTATAGAAGGAAATTTAGTTACCTGTTCTTATCACCAGGCAGGTGTGGTATCTATAGGAACTGATCTGAAAATCCTTAAAACATCGTTTATTTATTAAGCTCAGAGGGAAATATAACTAACCTGCTGTAAGCATAGCTTAACAAATTTGTTATCTCTGTAACAAGAGGGACAGTATGTTGATTAAGAACCATAGGCATCTCTTATTGAGGATGACCTTGCAGTATTTAGAAGGATCATACACCAGAAATAAGGAAATACAAATTCTTAGGCCCAATTCTGTCACTGACTACTCATAAATAATTAGTTAACAAGATGGAAGTGGGAAGTTTTTAAATTATTTTAAGATACTTATTAAGGCTAAATTGGGAAAGTTGTAATTTATAGAATAATCCATGTACCGGTAGTTTGTGCGCTATTTCTGTACCTTAGAGCAGTGTTAAACTTTTTGGTCTTGGGACCACTTGAAACTCAATTGGAGATTTCAGTGTCTCCTGATATATGTTGTATTAAAAATTAAAACTGAGAAATGTTTAAAATACAAAAGTATACAAGCACACCTACTAGCCATCAGAGACATAACATCATACTTTATGTAGCCTTTGGAAAACTCGACTGTGTACTCTTGAAGGAATGTGTGAAAAAGCAAATGAAGTTGTAGTATTATTATGAAAATAGTTTTGACCTTTTGGGTTCCCTGCAAAAGGTTTTGAGAGTTACTGCCTTAGAGCACAGGACTCCTCTCAGAAAGTTTGAACATGGACTGAGAAGCTCTCTAATCTTAGGAAGCACATAAGAGGATAAGGAAACTCCTTGTGTGAGGATTCTCTGGTATCCCCAACCCACTGTAAAGGACCATAGAGAAAGGAAATTGGCTTCCTTGGGGTGTTTTTTCTGTTCTTTGAATTTATTTAGTGGAAATGTGGTCAGCTTGTCATTAAGGAGAAAAAAATATTGGGTAGTTAAGAACCAGGTGTTAGCTGCTTTACTAGATATTATCTCATTTAATCTTTTTTTCTTTTTAAATAAGATACTTGGTTTTTTTCTTTATTTTTTAAATTTTTTTAATATATTTTATTTATTTATTTTTGACAGAGATACAGAGACAGAGAGAGAACTGAACTGGGGGAGCTCCCAGTTCAGCATATGGTTCCGCACGGGCCGGGGCAAGGATTCGATCCCCAGTCCCTGGTGCTGCAAAGTGAGTGCTTAACCCACTGAGCTACCCTGGCTTCCCCAACACTTGGTTTTAAACATTTATTTTTTTTGTTTTTCACAAAGAAAGAAGCGGGAGGGCCCAGAGCAGTCTTCATAGTTGCAAATCATTAGTTTTCTACCTAGTTTCACCCAGTTCAGCATATGGGTCCACACAGGCTGGGGCCAGGATTTGATGCTTGGACCCCGGGGGTGCAAATGAGTGCTCAACCAGGTGAGCCATCCTGGAATCCCTATCTCATTTAATTTTCACAGTAAATTTTGCAAGATAGATAATTTATTGTCTTGATAAGGAAAGCCAGGCTTAGAATATGGCTACATACTTAGTAAATAGTAGAGCCAGAATTTGAATCAAATCTGTCCTACTTTGCAGCTCTTGTTTTCATTTGGGAATTGTAAATGATAACGGTAGTTGCAGTGGCAGTAACAACAGCTATTATTTTTTGGGTGCTTACTGTATTGAACACTATGGGAAGTGCTTTAAAAACATTTTCTCTTTATTGAAAGCTGTTTACGTACCGGTAGGTTGTTAACTCTGTTTATAGATTGGGAAACTGAGTCTTAGCGCCATTAAGTAATTATGTTGATATTGCTAATTGTGGGTAGCAGATGAGATTGTAAGAGTCTCTGCTCTTAATTCCTACATCATACTGCTTTATGAAAAATAAACAAATAAATTCACCTATTTATACACACATACATTTATGCATGGTCTGACCTGTTCTTCAGCACCTGCTGAAGTAATGGATGGTGTGTTTTTAGTTCCAGATCTGGTCTGAATGGCTTGGAGGTAGTAGAGTGTGGTTTGGAAGTCAGAGTTCACCTCTGTTAATTTATATTTTCTTTAAGATTAGCAGTGTAACTATTACTAGATAGGCAGCTGATAAAAAGAGGACCTTACAAGGTGAGCCATAAGAAAAAGATAAGGGTAAAAATAGGAAGGTAAAGAAAAGAGGACATACCTGTTGCTATGTCACAGTTCAGGCATTTGGCTTCTAGTGCATAGATTATAGAATGTTAGAACTGTAAGGAATTGCAGAAATTATTTAGCCTAATTTTCTTTTTTACCTAAATGGGAAATGAGGTCCAGAGTGGTTAAGTGATTCAAGATCACATGGTTTGGTTAGTGGCTAAGTTAATACAATCACCCTGATTCATATTATTATTATTATTTTTTTACATCGTATGCTGGTGTGTTAATAATGCAGACAGAGAACAAACTCTGAAGCCAGACTCTAGGTTCATATTCCAGCTCTAAAATTTACTAGCTGAGTGACCTCAGACATGTCATTTATCCTCTCTGTCCTTTAGTTTTCTCTTCTGTAATAGTAATTTTATAAGACTTATGTGAGGATTAAGTGAGTTAATATGTGAAAAGTACGTAGAACAATGCCTGGCACATAGTAAGATATATATATGAATATATGATATTAAAACTATTTCTCCTGCAGAGCTCAATAGGATCTCACAGTATTACATGATGTAAACAGAATTTTTGTGAGGGCAATTGAGCTTCACAGCTTATCTCTATGGGCTTGTCCAGTTCAGGTTTTCTTGGAAAATGGCTTTGTTGATTTTAGCTATTATTCCTGATAGTTATATTAATAAATTGTCCTTAACCTTTTTATATGTGGTAAGAAAACCAGGTGGGAACACTTAAGTGGTTTTGAAATAAACTAGTTTACTCTAGTCTCTTGTAACTTCTATTTATTTCAGTTATATACTGTGCCTGTGTATTCTTTCTTTTAAATTGGGGTGAAATTCATATGTGTATTCCTAAGTATGGCCAAAAAAGCTTACATGAGTTTGAGTTTTTAATGGATATTTAATTTTAATTCTAATTTTCTAATAAATTTTAATTTTTAATACCAGAATTGATTTTAGAGTTTAAAATGACCTTCTCAACATGTTGGTTTTATAGATGAATAAATTGAGAGCAGAGAGAACAAGATACATGGTCAGTTTCACAACTAGCTGATAGCAGAGCCTGGAATAAGTAAGAATCTTGGCCTTCTGTTCATCGTTGTACCTTGTTGGGTCTTATCACTACCATATAAGCATTTCTTTGCTTTTAAATTTTAGGACTGAATTTTTTTTTGTAAGAGTCAATATGAATTTAAATGTTTTTGTTTATGATTATTCACATACTCTACATTAATACATTTAATCTGAATCTAATCCATTAGACACAATAACAGCCTAAAATAGTTATTGTTTGTGTGTGTCAGTTAAAAGACTGAGTAAATTATGAAACTGAAACCTTAAAAATGTTATTGTTTACTGGACTACAGAAAATTGTTATTGACCCATCTAGGTAGAAACCTGTCTTAGGTGAGGTGACAGGGCTGAGGAATTATGGTAAGGCTTGAGGGGTTAGGTAGAGAGCAAGACTCAGGAAACTTGAAAAATCATTTGGCCATTTCTCTGTAACAGAGTCTGTGTTTGAATGTTTATACAAGTTATGTGTGTTACCTCTACATGAAGCATACCTCCACATCTTTTATGACATGTTGTGAAGCCAAAGTTGGGACATAATATGACTAGAGAAGATCAATATTAAACCAACTCATTAAGTATTTTTGAATGCCCCCTTCTTTTTATAAAAGAAAAAAACCCAGCAGTGATGATGATAATAACAATAGCTAATGTTTATTGAGTGTTTCTGGTATGCCAGGCATTTTACATTTACATTTTACCCTCTAAGGTAGGTTTGGTTATCCCTGTTTTAAGAAGACGTTGAGTTTTAGATTGAGCAGATTGCCCAGGTGTGTCTTATTTCAGAGCCTGTATTCTTCATATGGTGTTAAACTGTCAGGATCATGCAAGGGGCTGGAGATGTAAAGATAAGACCCTCTTGTAAAGGAGTTTGTAACTTCCATGGTCTCCTAATCATAGTATACTGTGATCATATTATAGAGGGATGCCCAGTTTGGTCTTTCTCTGGAGATCAAAGGTATTTATCTTGGAAGGTATTATAGAGGTGGTATTTGAACTGGATACTAGAGATTGAGTAGGGTTTGATCACATGATAAAGAGGGGAAAGGGGAGCAGGGGCAGTCTAGGTAGATAGAGTAATATTGAACAAAGGCATAGATAGATGAATGGTTTAGTAGATGTTGAAGAGAGCTGCTAGGGTGAGGTTGCAGTGGTGGCCTGGGAGGGATCAAGGAATAAAAATCTCGAATATCATGCTGAGGAGTTTAAATGTTTCCTGGCTATGAACCATTAGGGGTTTTAAAGAAGAAATTAGGGGCAAGAATCAGTGCAAAGTGAGATGTGCAATTTAGATGTTGGAGGATGCATTGGAGGAAAAAAGATCAAAGGTAGAAAAGCTAGTCTAGCCAATGTAATCAACAAGACAAGGAATAACGTAAGTGTTGGAGAGGCTGTGGAGAAAAAGAAACTCTCATATCCTGGTTGTGGGAATGTAAATTGGTACAAACACTATGAAAGACAGTATGGAGGTTCCTCAAAAAATTAAGATTAGAATTACCATGTGAACCAGCAATTCCTCTTTTGGGTATCTACCCCCAAAATTTGAAAACCTTAGTCCTCAAAGATATATGTACCCCAGTGTTCATTGCAGTACTTTTCACGGTGTTCGAGTCATGGATCAACCAAAGTGTTCTTTGATAGATGACTGGATAAAGAAGTTGTGGTACATATACACAATGGAATATTACTCAGCCATAGAAAAGATAAAATACTGCTATTTGCAACAACATGGATAGACCTTGAGATCATCATGCTAAGTGAAAAAAGCCAGACAGAAAAAATCAAGAACCATATGACTTCACTCATATGTGGAATATAAAGCTGAACACAACAAAGAAACGGAAATGCATGGGCACAGTCAACAGTTTAGTGGTTACTGAGGGTTAGGGGAGATGGGCGAGGGACGAGGGAGTGGGAGTCAAATATATAGTGATGGAAAGAGAATTGACTGTGGGTGGTGAACACATAATGCAACATATAGACAATATACTGTAGAGTTGTACACCTAGAATCTATAATTTTTACTAACCAGTGTCACCCTAATAAATTTAATGAGAGAGCATGAATTAATGTTAATCAGTTTTAACATGTACTTTCCCCACATTTTAACATCTATTCAGGATACAACATATTAATGCTGTCTCATAGATTAATTGGCAGACTTTTTTTTTTTTCATTTTTAGAAGCACATAAAATAGTGTATATTATTAGTGGCACCTTAAATTTGATGAAATATGATAGTAATAGTATATAATATTTACTAAATGCCTACTGTGTGCCAGCAGAGTAGTAGATACCTGTCAACATTCAGTATCTGGCAGTGTCTGGCATATTTAGCAACTTAAACAATTTTTTTAAAACAGCGGAAAATGACTGAAAGGCCTTGGGATCTGCCTGGGATCTCATTAAGGGATAAGAAAGATTCAGAAGAGTGTGGTTGAATGCAGTGAGTGGAGAAAATTAGAAGTTCATGTTTATCCCCTACAATGTAGTCGCTAGAGCTCTGGAAATGAATTCCTTTGATATCATTTTAGAGAAGTTTCTTATTCTTTTAGTTTTATTCAGTGAATGTGGATTTAGCCTTTTTACTTAATTTCATCTATCAAACTCAAATGTGATCAGCAATAATGAAATTGATATATTCTTTCCCGTTTTTCAAATATTCTTAATAGCAAGTAAAAAAACCCCTTGATAAGCACTTTGAGTCACAGAGTCTTGCATCTTTTGAATAACCTTTCTTTTTTTGAGTAGAATAACCTTATTTGAAATATAAGTATTTCAAATTATGCTGCTATTAGATATTTGCTAAAGAGGGTTACAAAATGTTTTCTTAGTAACATGAACTATAAAAAATTCAGTTCTTGATAAATTGAGAAATTAGAATTGAAATTGTTATAACCCTGTGAGCTTGGGCAAGTCATTAACCTTTCTGTGCCACAATTTTCTCATCCTTAAATTGGGAATAATAATAATGCCTACTTTAGTGGATCATGTGAAATGAATTGAATTAATCGGGAATCACTTAGGACAGAAAGTATAATATTAGTATAGATGTAGGGGGTGAAGGAGGGAAGAATTTAATATAATGGTTTAAACCTAGGGAAATTGTTAAGAGAATAGTTACTTTGGAAGATGGTAAACTCATTAAATTAAATCTTTTTTTTTTTTTTTTTAAGATTTATTTTATTGTTTTTGACAGAAAGAGAGACAGAGACAGACAGAGAGA
The DNA here is from genome assembly GCA_004027555.1 of Craseonycteris thonglongyai. Classification (NCBI taxonomy): domain Eukaryota; kingdom Metazoa; phylum Chordata; class Mammalia; order Chiroptera; family Craseonycteridae; genus Craseonycteris; species Craseonycteris thonglongyai. The sequence continues at coordinate 11,600 of PVKE010021347.1, read as the reverse complement.
AGGCGGAGGGCCCAGAGCAGTCACCATAGTTGTACTCATCAGTTTCGACATGGTTTTGTTCCACCCAGGTGGGCGGGGGCGGTGCAAGGCAGGAACTGGGCCGGGGGCCCTCCCACATGGGAGGCACACCCCCCTCGCGCCAGGGGCTGAACTGGGGTGCGGTTTGGGTGGAGGTGGGGCGAGAACTGAACTGGGAACTTCCTGCATGGGAAACACACGCCAGCTCAGCATATGGGTCCACACAGGCCAGGGCTGGGATTTGATCCTCGGTACCGGCGCCTGCAGAGCGAACGCTTAATCCACTGAGCCATCCCAGCTTCCCTAAAATTAGGTCTTAAATATGCATGTTTTATATATGAAATGTGTATATAGATAAGTAACTGGAATTTGAAAAATTGTATCAAAAGATAAAAATGTTATAATTGACATAGTAATTAAAGAATTAATTGACTAAGTGAAAGTATGTAAGGCAGAAAAATGGAAACACAATAGAGGAAATCTTGGAAAATACTTTGTTCTAAGAGTCAGTGGTCTTAAGGGTAAATGGAATATCAAGCTACATCATAAACAGATCAGTAAGGGGTAGCTGAGCAGGTTGAACACTTGCCTTCCAACTGCAAGGAGGTCTGGGAATCAAATCCTGGCCCCAACCAATGAAAACCCATATGCTGAACTGCGGAGCAATTGGCAACTGCCAGGATGGCATGGTGGTAAAGGTTCTTGCCTCCCATGCTGGAGACACCCCGAGTTCAGTTCCCGCCCTGCGTGGTCCCACATCCACCTGTGTGGAATGAAACTATGTCACAACTAATGATATACAACTATGGAGACTGCTCTGGGTCTTCCCCCCCTTCTTGCTCTCTCCCCCTCTCTCCTCTTCTCTCAAACAATAAAATAAATCTTAAAACAAAACAAAAACATCAATGAGAATGAGAATTAAGGATAGGCCTTTGAATATGACAAAAGGAGCCCATTGAATATAAATTGTCTCTTGCTAATTTTATTCCAGGTTTTAAGAGGTTAAAGTCATTGTGGCAACACATGTGTACTTTCTTTTTTTTTTTTTTTTTTTTTAAACCTAAGCCAGTATCCACCAGCAATAGATT
>PVKE010021347.1:0-10394 GCA_004027555.1 Craseonycteris thonglongyai | reverse complement strand
CGTGTGTACTTTCATTTGAGAAATTTGGCTAGTGAGGAACATAGGCTAGACCCTTTAGGAATGACTATAATAAAAGAAAAGTTTTTTTCAGGATATATGAGATCTGTTAATATTTAAAGCTATAATAGAAGAGAAAGTACCTTTAATTTAATCTATATTCTTGCTTTAATCTCATTTCCCTCATTTATTGGATGTGAGATCCTTTATAAAGATACTTTATTTCACTGAACTTCAGTTTTCCTGTGTGTAAAATGGGGATAATACTTACTTTTCAAGGTTATTGTGAGAATTAGATATAATAATATATAAAAGTGTTAGCAAGGGCCTGACCTCATTCAGTGAAATAGAGTTATTAATTTTTCTAATCATTAAAAATGAGCTACAGGAGTAACTGTTACTCATTTGTTCAATAGACATTTAGTTTAGGGTGTTACTCAGTCTTTTAGTATAACAAAATCCTCTTTCAGTGGCATGAAATTTCTTGGAAACCAAATGGTGGGAGCCTGTACTTTTAGAAGCCATTGCTTGAGAAACTGCATTCTAACTGAATGAATTACAGTATTTCATAGGTACTGAGATGCACAGTTCCCTGTTCTACATCTCCACACCTTTGGATCTGGGATTCAGCTTATAGATGTCATAGTTTAATTGGTAGTATTTTTCTTTCTTAATGGCATATAAAACAATGGTGTGTCTTAACAGTTAACCAAATCGAAAGATGGTAGTATTTTGTAAGTGAAAATAATCTTCATATATTTTGACAAGTAGTAGGTTTTGCAGTTAAGGCTTTGCAGTATTGAAATTGGAGTTGTGAAGTGGTCAGAGACCCATGGATTAGAAACCATTTTTATAGGAAACAGCATTGCAGAGTGAGAATTTTATGTTGTGATAACTATTACATTTGGGCAAAATCCAACATGTTTTACCTACCTGTGTAAACTTTAAAAGCACTAAGAACTTTTCTTGTGACTAGTAAATGAAAGAGATTTGAATTTTATTTAGAAATAAAATATGATGAAAATTGGGAAAAATAAGAACTTTGCATTTTGATATTTCATGAAACTGGAAATGCTATAAAATAATTTTCTTTCCACAATTTTGTGTCTTTATTACAATAAAACTTTCAGCTACTTTGATCAAGACATGCCAAACAAAGATGTTGGTTATGATCTAATAATACTTACATTATGTGATATGAAAGTGTTTTTCAAATCTAGCCTCATGTATTATCTATTGCTGTATAACAGATTGCCCCAAAACTTAGTGGCTTAAAATAATAATAAGCATTTATTATCTTATACCCTGTGTGTGTCAAGAGTTTGGATGCAGTTTAACTGGGTGGTTCTGACTCAGGGTATTTTGTGAGGTTGCAGTCAAGATGTAGGTCAGCCAGGCATGCAGTGATCTCGAGGCTTGACTGGGGCTGGAGGATCCATTTCTAGGATGGCTCATTCAGGTGGTTTACAGATTTGTACTTGTTTGTTTTAGGAGGCCTCAGTTCTTCACCCCTTGGACCTCTTCATAGGGTTGCTTCAGTTTTTTCATGACTAGCTTCTTCCATAGTGTGTTATTTTAAGAGAGAGCAAGATGAAAACCGTAGTGTCTTTTATGACCTAGCCTTGGAATATTTATTCAATATTCTATTGGTTATACAGGTCAGCCCTATTTAGTATGGGAGGAGATTGTGCAGAGTTTTACTACTAAGGAGGCAGAAATTATCAGGAGTCACCTTGGAGGCTAGTTACCATACCTGATACAAAAATCTAATGGTTTAGAAAAGTTTTAGAAATAAAGGGAGAGTATCAAAATTGAGAGGCCAAAATTAGAGCTAAATCTTAGAAAATAAGATTTTGGCAGCTTATTATTTTTCTTTTATTTATTTATTTATTTATTTTATTGTTTTTGACAGAGAGAGAGACAGAGAGACAGAGAGAGACAGAGAGACAGAGAGAGAACTGAACTGGGGGAGCTCCCAGTTCAGCATATGGTTCCGCACGGGCTGGGGCCGGGATTCGATCCTTGGTCCCCAGCGCTGCAAGTGAGCGCTTAACCCACTGAGCCATCCCGGCTTCCCCAAACATGTTATTTATTTTATTTTATTTATTTATTTTTAATTGTTTTTGACAGACAGAGAGAGAGAGAGAGAGCTACAGAGATAGAGAGAGAACTGAACTGGGGGAACTCCCCAGTTCAGCACATGGGTCTGCACGGGCTGGGGCTGGGATTTGATCCTCGGTCCCCGGCGCTGCAAAGTGAGCGCTTAACCCACTGAGCCATCCCAGCTTCCCCTAAACATATACTTTATTTTTTTTAATATATTTTTTATGTATTTATTTATTTTGACAGAGGAGAGAGAGAGAGAGAGATACAGAGACACAGAACTGAACTGGGGGAGCTCCCAGTTCAGCACATGGTTCTGCACGGGCGGGGCCGGGATTTGATCCTCGGTCCCCGGCGCTGCAAAGTGATATTTTTCTTTCCTCTAACTTAAGGTTATATTTTATCATCTTACATATGCATAATTTACATTATAGGCCCTAAAACAGAAAGAGTCTAGGCATTCTAATATTAGCTATTTTTCTCTATAATTCAGTTGCAGCATTCCAGTTAGATAAAAAGTTAGATAGATACACATGTATATAAGTAGAAAAGACATTTACATTCACCCTCCAGCTCAAGAAACAGAATAATTATTAGTATAATGAACTCTTTCTTGATTGTTTTATTTAACTCGAATGTTCTAGGTTATCTTAAATATTTTTCAGCTTTATTGAGATATAATTGACATTTAACTGTAAATTTAAGGTGTATAGACAGCATGTTGATTTGATATTTATAGTATATTGCAAAATGATTACTATCATAGCATTAGCTAACACTTCATCCCCATCACATAATTATCATTTCTTTTTTGTGTAAACACATACATTTAAGATCTACTCTTCAAGCATATAATACAATATTATTAGTTAAAATCACCATGCTGTACGTTAGATCCTCAGAATTTGTTAACCTTATAATTGGCAGTTTGCACCCTTTCACCATTTCTTCAACCCCCTGCCCCTGGTAACCACTTCTCTACTCTGTTTCTCTGAGTTAGGTTTTTTAGATTTTACATGTAAGTGACATCATATAATATTTGTCTTTGACTTCCTTCACTTAGTATAGTACCCTCAAGGTTTATCCAATTTGTTGCAAATTGCAGGGTTTCCTTCTTTCTCGTGGTTGAATAATATTCCATTACACACACACACACACACACACACACAGGACCCCATCTTCTTTACCAATCATTTGTTGACAGGCATTGAGGTTGTTTTCATGTCTTAGTTATTATGACGAATGCTGCAGTGAACATGAGGATGCAGATAGCTCTTCTCTAAGCAGCTTTTGATAGTTTTAAATCTCTCTTCTTGAAATGCTCCATTAGTTTTTGTGGCACTGTATACATCTGAAGTTTTCCTTATTGTTGTTTTGTTGTATTCCAAAAGATTCTGTCCTTGGCCCACTTCTCTCTTTCTAGGATACTTCATTTATCTAGAGCAGGCATGTCTAACCTGCGGCCCAGGATGGTTTTGAATGAGGCCCAACGCAAATTCTTAAAACATTATGAGATTTTTTTGCAACCGTTTTTTTTTAGCTCATCAGCTATTGTTAGTATAAGTATATTTTGTGTGTGGCCCAAGACTGTTCTTCCAGCTTGACCCAGGGAAGCCAAAAGGTTGGGCACCACCGATCTACACACTTGATCTTAGCCAAAAGGCTGAGAAGCAATGGGCACCACTAATCTAGAGCTTAGGCAGTTTCAAATTGACTTTATATAGATGATTTCATATTGATGATTTCCAGGTCTTCACCATTAGCTTTGACTTATCTTCCAAATTGTAGATCTTAGTTTTCTTTTTCTTTTTTTGACAAAGAGAGAGAGAGACAGAAAGGGGAGGTCCTATGGCATTTTCCATAATGGTACACCATTAGTTTTCCATAGACAGTAGTTTCATTCCACAGATGGGTGTGGGGCTGTGCAGAGCAGGAACCGGGCTAGGGGCCTTCCACATGGTAGGCACTTCCCCATGAGTCAGGGTGGTGGTGGTGGTGGGGCTCCCACATGCGAAGCTTGCCCTGGTAAGAACTGAACTGGGGACACACCCCAGTTCAGCATATGTATCCCCACGGGCTGGGGCCAGGATTTGATCCTCGGACCCCAGGGCTGCACAGTGAGTGCTCAACCCGCTGAGTCATCCCAGCATCCCTGTAGATCTCTATTTTCATCTGTCTCCTGACCATCTCAGTTGTCTTGTTGGATACTAAACTTCTATCTCTTCTTTGCCCAACTTTTTTTCTTTGGTATTTTTCCAACTTGGTTAATAGTATCAATAATCACCCTTTTTTTGACCTGGGCTCAAAGTCTTAGAGAGCTTCTATTTCCTTAGTTCATGTTTAGTTGTTTGCCTAATTTTTCTATTTCACTTCTTGATATTTCCCCTTTCCCATATTTCATGTACTTTGAAAATTTTTTTCAGACTGCCTTAGTTTGGCCTTCAATATGCTTTATTCATTTTTTTTTAGTATTTAATGTTATATTTGAATTTGTTTTTATGTCTGTCTTCTCCTTATTTGTTTCATTATTATAGTTGACCCTGAACAACATGGGGATTAGAGAATCTGATACCCTTTGCAGTTGAAAATGGGAGTATAACTTTTGACTCCCTCAAAACTTTACTGGGGAAGCCAGGATGGCTCAGTGGGTTAAGTGCTCACTTTGCAGCCCCAGGGACCGAGAATTGAATCCCGGCCCCGGCCCGTGCTGACCCATATGCTGAACTGGGGAGTGTTCCCAGTTCGATTCTCACTGGGGTGAGACCCCGGCCCAGTTCCTGCCCTGTGCAGCCCTGTGCCCACCTGTGGAATGAAACTATGTGGAAAAACCAATGACGTGTAACTATGGAGACTGTTCTGGGCCCTCCCCCTTCTCTCTGTCTCTGTCTCTGTATCTCTCTCCCTCTCTGTCCAAAACAATAAAAATAAATCTTTAAAAAACTTAACTACTAATAAATAGCCTACTGTTGACTGGAAGCCTTACCAATAACACAAATTTAGTCAATTAATACATATTTTGTGTATTATGTGTATTATATACTGTATTCTTACAATAAAGTAAGCTAGAGAAAAATGTTATTAAAATCATAAGGGAGAGAAGATACCTTTGGATTTATAGTGTTTATTGAAAAAAATCTTTGTATAAGTAGACCCACGAAATTCAAACCCATATTGTTCACGAGTCAGTTGTATTTCTTCAGGGCCTGGCTGAGTACACAGAATATACATCCAGAAATGTTCATCGAATGAATAAAGCTTTGTATCTTCCTTATGGCATACCTCTTTTATACAAGTTCAACCAGTTACTAAAACCCTTACTTTACAGTCAAATGGGGGAACAAATGACATAGATAAATAATTAAGACATAAGGTAGAAATATTAAGTGCTATAAACAGTTTCAAATGGAGTACTATAGGATTTCAGAGGAGGGAATGATGATACCCAGCTGGAGGAATCAGAACACAGCATAAAAGAGGTAAAATTTGATCAGGATTTTAAAGGATAGTTAAGATTTAGAAATTAGATTTAAAAGATGGGGGTAGTAGAGGGAATTCTAGATAGAGGTAGTAGTTGTAAACAAAGGTAGAGATAGATGAAACATTGAGGATGCTAAAGTGAGTAATAAGTAATTCATTTTGGCTTTAGGGTCAGGTTGAAAAATGAAATTGGTTTTCTCCAGTTTGGAAGATAAGCATACCATTCTGGGTGCCTTAGACCAGCAGAGGAAGTATGGACTTTATTGTAAGTGTTGGGCCAAGGCTGATTCTTTGGGAACATTGATTTAATTAATATGGCAGCAGTTTGTTAGATGTGTTAGAGCGATGAAAACCTATAGGTTGGTAAGCCAGTTAAGAGTCTGTTGAAATAGTTCAGGTAAAAGGAAAGGAGAAAATGAATGTAAAAGAGATGGTGGTAGTGGAATTGACTGAACCAGATTACTAAACTCGGGGGTGGAAAGGAGAATATACAAATGTTTACTCCACTAAGACAGGAATTTTTATTAATAATTTCCTCATAATTTATCCCAGGTGTCTAGAACATTGTCTGGAACATAGCAGATACTCTGTAAATTATTTGTTGAATGAGTGAGGCAGTGATAACTGAGATTTGTGTGGTTTGGATACTGGCCATAACATAACATAATATAACATAACAGAACAGAAATAAAGAACACGAGAGAGACTTTGGGAAGAAAATGAATTGAATTTGGATATTCTGAGTTTATGTTAGCAGACATGTGGCTGAAGATACAGATTTGGCATTTAATCATATGTAAGTAGTAAAAGCCAGGTCAGTGATTGTTAACATCCTCTTTTCTAAATTGCTTCTTACTATTATAAAGTATATACTTTTTATACATTTAATATGCATTTAGTAAATTCAGTAATAATTTAATGTAACAACTTTTGCATATTGAATTGCCTTTTACATGACATGAAAATTTTGAGTCATGTTCCTTTTAATATACTACAGGCTTTGGATTTTTAAGTGTGTGCAAGAATACATTGATTTTAAATTTTAACATTATAAGAATTTGTATTAGAGTTTTGTTTTTTGGTTTTTTGTTTTTTTATATAGTTTTGTTCCACAGGTGGGTGCAGGGCCACACAGAGTAGGAACTGTGTTAGGGGCCTTCCACGTGGGAAGCTCACCTTGGCAATACCGAATTTGGGACACACCCCAGCTTGGCGAATGGTTTCACCTGGGCTGGGGCCAGGATTTTATCCCTGGACCCAGGGCTGCAAGATGAGTGTTCATTCAACCTCCTGAGCCATTCCGACATCCCCTTAACAGTGTATTAGAGTTTTTATTGACTTCATAAAGTATTTGTACCATCAAAAACAAAGCTAGGTTAATGTATTGGGGATAAAAGTGAAAATTAATTAGATGGTGATTCTTTGTATAGGACACATGAGAATGCTAGAATGCCCTTTTGAGGTTTATAATTTGATTTACAGAACTGACCATAGTACTTTAGTATTATAAAAACATGACTGATTTCTAGATAATGAGCCAAAGGAACCAGGTCAGATGTAACTGACTTGCACATTATTCACAGACTGCTCAGTATTTCTGCTGAAAAAAAATTAAACAGGGAATGCAAAATAACTAGTGGAAACTGAAAAAGAGATAATTGTAGAATGTTTCTGTGGTGCTATAGTTCAGCACTAGATGTACATATTTAAGAATATATCAAAATTTTATTAGTCAAGAGTTCCATTTGGAAAAGTTTTCAGATAAATAAAGTCTGATGTAAATTTTATTGAATTATAAAATACTGTTAATGGGTTATGACTCCTTTAAAGGTTTATAACAAATATTCCTTGTTCTCTCTCTTCAAATGCCTATGTTTATTTTATTGTTTATTAATCCAGTTTATTGGATTACACTGTGCTGACTTGGAATGAATGTTGAAGCAAATGAGAACCATATAGGTTAAATATTTTATCAATGGAGGTGATATGTATAGTATGTTATATATGAGGCTGATGGTGAGTTGATAGGAAGTAGGACTTTTTCTAGCTTCTGATCTCCTTGGTCTGTAAAATGATTTGTGAAACCTATCTGTGCTTTGGAAAGGAGATTAGAGGTAATCTATGGGTTATTAAAAATTAATAATAGAAGACATTTGTATTGGCAGTATTGTTGATTACATACTAAATTTGAACTATCTCCTGTTTGTACAGTAGATATGTTATAGAAAGTTCAAGTAATATATTTAGGAGATCTTGTTATTCAAAGCATATGCAAACTGGGTTCTGCATATATTTTCTTAGAAGTCTGTAGGTTTCCTGTGAGAATTAAAATAAAATGTGTTTATGTCAGCAGTCATCTGAGAATATAATAGGAGCAATATTCTAGATCTAGATGACCATCCTATAAACTAGTTATGCCAGGAGATTGCAGTGCCTATGTTTTTGCTGTGTTTATGCTTGGCTCCAGGTCATACTGTATTACTTTGTGAAGAGTTAAGAACTGAAGCATATCTAATGCATAAACGACTAGTAGAGGGCCAAATGATGCCACATCCCACTGCAAGACATAAATTTTGTGATAGTTCACATTCTGTTATTAACTAGCATTGTTTGAACATATTCTGTGTTCTAGGCACTGTTCTAAGTACTCTTCATGTATAATCATGAATCATAATTAATATAAGAATTTGTGTTTTAAGAACTTTTAATTTTCACAATAGACCTGTGAGGTATGTGCAGCCACTATTTCTGTTTTATAGAAGAAAGCACTGAAGTACAGAGAAGTTACTTTTCTCAAGCTAATAAATGGTAGAGTTGGTTTTTATATACATTGTCTAACTGTGTAGCTCCTAGCCACTCTACTATGCTGCCTCTCCTAGAGAGTGGTAGTAGGGGAATTACATCAAATCTGACATAGAGTAAAATAGGCATTCCAAACCCAGAAGAAGGTATATTGGCAGTAATCATTGTGTTCATATTACCAGTTGAGATTTTGCTTCCTCAAAAAACAGCTATTATCCTTTCATGTTAATGTCAGTTGAGTAGTATTTGTTTTGTGGTTCTATTTGGATTTAATTGGTAAGATTTTACTATTATATGAGTTGTTATAAGCACTAAGAATTTTGCTCTAGTTTACATGTATTTCAGTAACAAAAAATTAGAGTAGAGATTACAGTGTGATGAACAGGATTGTTTTGAATCCTTTGGAAATCAAAGAAGTTTTTTGTAATGAGCATGAGTACATACTGATTTTATTTATTATACAAATTCAGAATTTTATATAAGGTACTAGGTTTCGTTAAAGTAAAACAGCAAGAATTGAGGAAAGTCTTTGAATTTATTGTTTTGTGTATTTGGATATAGGCCTTCCAACCCAGGCACATGCTCTGGGTAACTCAAATTATAAACAGTCCATAGGTACTAATATAAACATTACTTTGTAGTCTTTTCTCTCCCCTCTTCCTGATTTCAGATATGGGTGGCATCCTATTTAGGGAGTACTCTAGAATAATACTATAGAAAAACAGAGGGTGTTTTATTCAGAGGAAAACTGAGGTAGTAAGAAGCAAAAAGAGTTGTCCCTGATTTCACTGAGTGTTGTCTGGATTTAAATGGAATTATGAACCAGTTTTATAGTCAAAATGAAGACTATCATTTTTCTCTTTATAAAATTTTAAGTATTTTTTTTAAACTTAATTTGGTAAATGTTCCTTTTGCAAATTTAATTCATTTTTATTACATGTCAAAAGAGATTCTACTTGTGTGCTTTTTCAATCATCTTTAAGGTAATTTTCTTCAAAGAAGAAACTCTTTTGAATTCAAGAGTTATTTATTGAGCTCCTACTGTATACAGCCCACTCTGCTAGTCATTGATGGTTTATTAGGTTCCTCATCACATTACTTAATTTGTTATACATGCTTATTATACTCCAGAAGTAGAAAAACCTCATAAGACATTTGAGTGTGACATTATCTGCTCCCGTGGTAATTTATTTCCATAAGTATTCTCTGGCTGGACTTATTTGTTTCTTTCTTCTTACATTTTTCTACTAGTTCTAGCAATTTACTTTGCTCTAAGCAATGTGTTTATTTACTTTCTTAGAATACCTGTGGTGAAGCTGGGATGGCTCAGTGGGTTAAGCGCTAACTTTGCAGCCCTGGGGACTGAGGATCGAATCCCGGCCCCGGCCCATGTGGACCCATATGCTGAACTGGGGAGTGCCCCCAGTTCAGTTCTCACCAGGGCGAGACCCCGGCCCAGTTCCTGCCCTGTGCAGCCCCGCCCACCTGTGGAATGAAACTACAGTGATCCCTCGTTTTTCGCGGTTAATGGCGACCAGAACCTTCCGCGAAAGCTGAAAAACCATGAAGTAGGATTTGCCCCTGGGAATTTTCGTGTCTGCGGGTACAAGAATGTTTTAAATATGTAAACAGTATTCATACTTTACTCATTTAAGACAAAAATTACAACAGTATATGTATTTACATAAACGTGTCAGTGCTAATTAATAAGGTTAATTACAAAACCTTATACAGTAATAAACATTAATCAACATTGTTTTCTGAGAGAGGCGAAGAGTCTTGTGTGGGTGGCGGAGGAGAGGCTCTCACTTGACTTGTAGAAGCTTTAGGCTCACTCGGAGACTCTTCTGCTGGAGGCGCTGACGGTAGAGCCGGGGGCTTTACCTTGGAGAGAAACATGGTGATGGGTAGTTGTTGTCTTTGTTTTTTCTTTTCCTTCAAAATTCCCCTGTACAAGGACATAACCCCGTCAACGCGATGGCTGAACTCGACAGCTCGAACCATATTGTCGTCAA
>PVKE010021346.1:0-18024 GCA_004027555.1 Craseonycteris thonglongyai | reverse complement strand
CTCTCCCTCTCCCTCTCCCTCTCTCTCTCCTCTCTCTCCTCTCCTGAGTAGGAGGATTAAGGCATTTCGAAGCCAAAGAGAAAAAATTGCTCATCTTCAAAGATTTTAGCAGCTTGTTTTTCATTGTCTCACCTGTTAAAACGGCATCTTGGGACATAAGCTGTGTGATCTGGAGCTGCCGGGGCCTTGTCCCTGAGATGCCTGAATCAGGAAAACTAAGCAACACCACCACAGTAAGGCCCAGAGAAGTCATAGGGTACTGGCTCCAAGCTGCTGCTCTAGGAGAACAGTCCTTCTGCATTCTTTGGTTTGTTTTTCTAGAAAACCCAGCTCAAGGCCTCAGGTTGAAGAGTCTTGAAATAATACCTTTCAGAAGTGAGTGACTTTGGCCTAGGAATCTGTAGAATGATGAGCTATTATTGTTCTAGTAGAGGCCTTGGGTTAAAGAGAAGGTAAATCCCCACCAGAACTTGAAAGAGGATATGAGCCTATTGGAAAGGGCCTGGGGCAGCCCAAGCACACAGGCCCCAATTCTGTCACTAATTTGCTGTATGGCCATAGGCCTGACATTCTCTCTACTTCCCAGGGTCTCAGTTTTCACATCTATAAAGTGGGTAAAATTCTACACTTTTCAACTCCAAAATGGTTTTACCACCTAAATTCAATCTTCTTTACTATTCTCCCCTTCTGAAATTTCCCCCAGTGAACTAAGTAGGACATCAGAAAAATAAATTCAAGGAGAAAAGATAAATAAAATTTTCTATGGAGAAAAGAGGATCTTTGAGGCAGGGGTTCTTAAACCTTTTATGATAGGCTCCTTTGAAAATTTGATGAAGTGTATGGCTCTCCTCCCCGGGGCGGGGGGTGGGGGTGGGGTGGGTGAAGGCAGGGACAAACCCTATATGGATCCACAAATAAAGTTCTACATGAAATTTTAGGAGACTTAGTTTAGAATTATCTACAAATGGTGGTCTTAGATAAAAACCCTTGCTTTAAGACAAGTTCTATTGTCAAATACAATTTCAGCTGCCTATCAAGATAGGGTACACCAGATTCTTGGTGCCAATTTACCTGAAATGAACTTCATGGAGAAGGGGGATCAATCAAGCAACTTCAAGTTAGGTTCACATAGAAAGATTAATAAATAGCTCAAGACAGATACAAGATGCAGCAAGATAAGGTTTACTAGGAGGGTGTAACTACTCAGGAAACTCAGGCTCTTAGGGGTGCTTGCTTTGGAAAAAAAATATTTGGGCCTGAGATTCAGAGAGGAAAAAAGAAAGGAGAGAGAGAACATCCAAGGAAACTGTAACAGAAAGGGAAGAGATAGCAGGAGCAGAGTGGGATTGAGTGGTTAGTGTCCTAAAAGGCCAGATCCAGGTTTCAGGAAGGAAGAAGAAATACAGGAAGTAAAAGGGGGTTGAGAGGAGAAAACCTGAAGGGCAGAGAAAGAGCAGGGTGGGTTCAGGCCTTAGAAACAGTCATAGGAAACGAATGAATATAATCCTAATTGAATATAAGAATATGGAGCAAGATACACTATGTATCAGACTCTGGAAAGATCAACTCATTAAAAACAACCAAACCAAACAAATCAAGAATTCCAGAAAGAGAGTTGGTTTGTTCAAGGAGTGGGTAATTAATTATTGATTGATGTTTTTCATTTTCTTAAAGACTCGGCAGAAATATAAGTATGGAGGGCATGAGCAAAGCTTTATGAGTAAAAAAAAAAAAAATACCTCAGTTGTGATGTCCATTGAGTTCTGCAAAATTGGAGATTTGTTTACTATCAGTATCATTACAGGGATCAATATAGAAGTCTACATTCTAGGACTAAACTAGAAAACAAAATAAGGATGAGGAAGTTTCTGGTTTACAGTAGATGATAGGTACATTATAGAGAAATCAAAGGGTGTTTAGCAAACACCAAGCAGGACAAGGGATCCGGGCAAAGGAGTTTTGCTCTTGCCAAGAGGTTCCAGGATGTAAGATAAAAGACAAACAACTTTGCAGACGTCTGGCTTTCATTTTCCTTTTTATTTCACCCCCTACCCTCAAATTCAGGGACAAAAATATTAATGTCTCTCTGCTAACCTTTTGCACTACAATTGGAGTTTATAAAGAGGGCCATTTTTCCTTATTGTACATCCTATTCTGTTCAGATTTCAATTATCTTCCTCATTCATATTATTATGAAATACTTAATTTTATGATTTTCTATTAAATGTAACAATTATTTACTGTTCACTCAGTATGTGCCAGCCATTGGTAAGTACCCCAGGAGATACAGAGGTGGATAATATACCATCAGTGCAATCTGTTCTTTTCTTCACTACATATATATATTTGAGTGCCCACTCTTGGTCAGGTACTATTCTAAACATCAGATATTAACACTACAGAAGAGAATAAAATAGTCTCTAACTTTATCAAGTTTACAGTCTAGTGACATAAATGTACAATTTAATGACATGATCAGAAAACTATACAAGTAATGGGTGTCCCAAAATTCATGCAAGATTTGAATTTTGCATCATTTGTGCAGTAGTGTTGCCAATTTAAAAAAAGACAGCATGACAGCTGACAGTTCAGGGTTATTAAAAATGGAGCACAATACAAAAGAACAATGCATTTTCATTGTTGAGCAATACTTTTAAAATAATGAAGGTTTGGCAGCTACAGTTCACAATTTTTGTACAAAATATGGTCAAAATAGTGATTTAACTTCATCAACTGTGAAGAGATTAATTAAAAAATTTAGGGAGACTGGATCAATTAGTGATCTTAAACACTCTGGCCGTCCTTCAACAAGTCGTTCAACACAAAACATCGAAGCAGTTCATGAGAATGTTGCTGAGATTCCAGGGACATCAAATCGGCCCCATGGTCAAGAATTGGGCATTTTGATAAGCTCTCTACAGCGTATTCTCATGAAAGATTTGCATCTTCATGCTCACAAAGTTCAATTGACTCAAGAACTGAAGCCTGCTGACCACGCACAGCGAATAGAGTTCGTTGAATGGATTATGGAACAACAACAAGTGGATGCTGATTTTTCGAACAAAATCATCTTCAGCGATGAGGCTCATTTTCATCTTGATGGCTTGGTTAATTGACAAAATTGTCACATTTGGGGTTCAGAAAATCCACGGGTAATTGTTGAGAAACAAATGCATCCACACGTGTCACTGTTTGGTGCGGATTTTGGGCTGGAGGCATCATCGGACCATTCTTCTTTGAAAATGTGGCTGGTCAGGCAATAACAAAAGCGTGCGTATGTGCCAGCAAAGCCGTAGAGGCCATTTACCCGATATGCTATTCCATACATAACCCTATACTGTATACGTTATGAATCGATAAAAAATTTACAATTTTTATTATAAACCTGTGTTATCTATCAAAATTACCTACTTCTTGAGTGAATTTTGGGACACCCGTTAAATATATCACAGTAAAGAATATAAATAAGAAAGTTACAAGCAGGAAACTATGATATTTTGAAAGAAGAGATCGCAATTGGCTGGTATTGAAGGAAGGCTGGGAAGTGACGATTCAAACTGGCCTTGAAGAATGGATAGAAGGAAGAGGTAGGATACGGGTCTGCATGGGCCACAAATGAAGAACCACCCAGAGCCAGATTTAGTTAGCATCTTGGCCTAGGTTGGAGCAAACTAGAAGACAAGTCTGCAAAGGTTAGTGGGGCCAAATTATGGAAGTCCTCAGATGACCTGTGTGGAGTGAAGTAACACAACTGCAAGAATTTGTGGAATGAATTGGAAAGTAGAAGAGAGTAGGTAGGACAAAGGGGAGGTGCTGTCCAAACTTTGTTTTGGCCAAAGCTCATTCCTTAATGAGACTCCATTGTTTCAATATATTGATTATTCCTTTGTGCACATTCCTGTGTGTTGGCCTTTGCAGAACTAAATGCAGATATAAATATGTGGCTATATAGTTTGTTTAACTTACATATTAGTATTTTAACAAGCATTTAAACACTATTATAATAATCACTTCTTGTAATAATAGGCTCATTCACATGAGTAAGGCAATCTCAAAATTTTGCCATTACTCATCAGAGAACCCAACAAATTGAAGAATGTGGCACCTGGGCCTCATCCTACAGGAAAACTTGGGAAGGGGGAGAATGTTAGATGACTATCCTCCAAATATCCACACCCCTTCTCACACCAGATGCTAATGAGTGAGCAACTCAGAAGAGACAGAGTTTGTCCACCTCATGATTTTCTAATTTCTTGGGGCCTGATCTTCACTTTCTATCGCTTTATGACTCCAATCTTCAGTTTGTTTGCATTTCTTGCATTTTTTTTTTTTTTAGCTCATCAGCTTTCATTAGGATTAGTGTATTATTTTTTTTTTTTTGACACAGAGAGAGGGAGAGACAGACAGAGACAGAGAGAGAACTGAACTGGGAGAACTCCCCAGTTCAGCATATGTGTCCACACGGGCCGGGGCCAGGATTCAATCCTTGGTCCCCTGCACTGCAAAGTGAGCGCTCAACCCACTGAGCCATCCCAGCTTCCCCTGTTTGCATTTCTATCTAAGTGTTTCTTCTTTTTCTGATAGATGATTAAAAACACATTTGGGATCATCCCTGGTCTGTCACTATGTATGACACAGCTGCCTTTATTTTTGGTCCCAAAGCTCCTCAAACCTGGACTTAGATATAGGAGGAATGGTTCTTGGCGATCTGGACTTGAATGATTACTGGCCCCTGTTTGCCTAGGGAGAGACTCCAAGAAAATTAGCCGCTCAACATAGTTATCTGAAAAGCAAACAGCTACAGACTGGGACATGAAAAAAGAACTTTTGTTCCTCAGGCCACTTGTTCTGTTAATCTACAGCTTGAAGTTAATGAGCCCCCAAAGGCAAGGCATTGTTGAGGATAACACACGTAATTACAGCTTTTGAAGCCCACAGACCAAGACTCAAATTTTAACTCTGCACTGGTAAATGTGGTTACTGCAAAGTAAGATTTGGCTTTGGCTAGTGAGTCTACAAATCTGTATGTTCTCATCAATAAAGTGACTTAACAATTGCTGCTTCTGCCAACTCACAGTTGGTAGTAAGAAGTGAAGTTATGAAAATGAAGGTAATAAAGTGTCTTATTTAAAAAAAATTTTTTTTAATTGTTTTTGACAGAGACAGAAATAGAGAGAGACAGAGAGAAGGGGGAGGGCTCAGAACAGTCTCCGTAGTTGTATGTTATCAGTTTTTGATATGGTTTTGTTCCACACAGGTGGGCGGGGGCGTGCAGGAAGGGAACTGGATTGGGGGCCTCCTGCATGGGAAGCATGCCCCCTCGAGCCAGGGGCCGAACTGAGGGGGTGAGAACCAAACTGGGGCCTCCCGCATGGGAGGCACACCCCAGTTCAGCATATGGGTCCACACCGGCCAGGGTCGGGATTCGATCCTTGGTCCCCAGGGTTGCAAAACGAGTGCTTTGCCCTCTGAGCCATCCCCACTTCCTTAAAGTGTCTTATTAATATACACAATTATATTTCCTTCTGATATTCTGCAATTCACAATCGTTCCTGTTTTCTCTCTTGGTGATTTCTACATTTTTATTACATAATTCACATTGGATTTTAAGGTTCCTTTGGCTGCAAATTTAATTGTTCTATAAAGCTTCTCACAAACTCACTGTGCTTCAAAACAGAAGGTTTAACTTCTAGTTCTTCCCCATTTCTATCACCTACTTTGAGACAAAAGCTTGACATTTCATTAGTCCCTGAAAGTTATTATTATTTTTTTTATTGAGGAATAATTGACAAATGTAACTACAGTACATATATTCAATATAACTATATATAGTCACAGTGTACACTGTGATGATTTGATATACATATACATTATAGAATGACTCATTACCTCATACAGTTAACATAACTAACTCTTTTTTGTGTGTAGTGAGAATACTTATCTACTGTCAGCAACTTTAGAATATACAATATCGTATAGTCATGATGCTATAGTCACCATGCTGCACAGTGTATATTCTAAATTTATTCTTACCAATGAAAATATATACCTTGTGACCTACATCACCTCCTTTTTGGTTCTTCCAGCTTCTGGAAACCATTAGTCTATTTTTTGTTTCTATAAAATTAACTTTTTTTTTTAGATTCCACATATAAGTGATACCAAACAGTATTTGTCTTTCTCTGTCTGGCTTATTTCACTCAATATAATGCCTTCTAGAATCATCCATGTTGTTGCAAATGTCAGGATGTCTTTCTTTTTTATGGCTGAATAATATTCTTCTCCGTCTTTCTCCCCCTCACCGTGTGCATGTGCGTAATTACATGTACTTATTGATGTATTGTCAAATGAAACTTAGGTTGTTTCCATGTTTTAACTATTGTAAATTATGCTACAATAAACATAGATGTGCAGATATCTGTTCAAGATACTATTTTCAGTTCTTTTGGAATAGGATTCTTAGATCATATAGTAGTTCAATTTGTAATTTTTTGAGGAACTACTATGCAATTTTCTATAGTGGTTGCACTAATATACATTCCCCACAACAGTGCACGAGTGTTCACTTTCCTCCACATCATTCCCAACATGTGTTATCTCTTGTCTTTTTTATAATAGATATCTCATTGTAGTTTTAATTTGCATTTCCCAGATGATTAATGATGATGTTGAGCACATTTTCATACACCTAATGGCTACTTGTATGTTTTCTTTGAAAAAATGTCTATTTTTTTTTTGCTATTAAAGTGCATGAGTTCTTTATATATTTTGAATAATAACACCTTCTCAGCTATATCACTTGAAAATTTTTCTCTCATTCTATTGGTTGCCTCTTCAATTTATGAATGGTTTCCTTTGTAAGGCAGAAGCTCTTCAGTTTTGTGTCTCCCTTGTTTATTTTCGCTTTTGGGCCTGTGCCTGTGCTTTAGGAGTCTTATCCAAGAAATCATTGCCAAGATCAACGTCAAAGATCTTTTCCCCTATGTTTTCTTCTAGGACTTTTATAGTTTCAGGTTTTATATTTAAGTGTTTGATCCAAATAGCCAAAGGAAGACAGAAAGAAGAATGAAGCTGGAGGCATCAATCACACTTTCTAACTTCAAACCATAGTACAAACCAGTATGGTACCAACATAAAAACAGGCATACAGACTGGTGGGACAGAGCAGAGATCCCAGACATAACCCATGTAGATATATACATGGTCAACTAAACTTTGACAGAACACACAATGGAAAAAGAATAGTCACTTCAATAAATGGAGTTGAGAAAACTGGATATCCATCCATATGCAAAAGAACGAAAGTTGTTCTTTTAACCCACTTTACTTATTCAGTCAATGGCTATTGAATGTGTGCACTGTGCCTGGTTTTTTCAAAGTGCTGACAATAATGGAGATATGAGTGTGATATTATTTGAGCCTTGAGTTAAAGCCCATTTACTTCGGTTTCCTATTGCCAATTTACAGCAATCACTGTAAGGACTGAGCTGCCTGTCTTCCCCCTTTAATCATTTCAGTGCCTTCACTCATCCATATATTTAATCTTCCCTGAGGAAAAAAACATATTTGTTTGGGTCTGGCCTTTTGGAATTTGACCCAGGTAGATGGGTCACTACCAGTCAACGGCTTAAGAAAAAATAAAATAATGTATGAAAAGGCCTTAGTTAGTACTTGACTCATTGTAAGAAGGTGTTCTCATTATCACAGGAGTTTCAGGGCTGGTTAAATGGTTCTTTTTTTTATTTTTTATTTAAGATTTATTTTTATTGTTTTTGACAGAGAGATGCAGAGACAGAGACAGAGAGAAGAGGGAGGACCCAGAACAGTCTCCATAGTTGCACATCACTGGTTTTTCCACACAGTTTCATTCCACAGGTGGGTTCAGGGCAGCACAGGGTAGGAATTGGGCCAGGGTCTCACCCGGTGAGAACTGAACTGGGGGCACTCCCCAGTTCAGCATATGGGTCCACACAGGCCAGGGCCGGATTAGATTCTTGGTCCCCAGGGCTGCAAAATAAGCACTTAACCCACTGAGCCATCCCGGCTTCCCCTAAATGGTTCTTTATGGTAAAAACCTCCCTGAAATAAAAGCTGGCAGGAGAGAGACAAACCACACAGTGAAGGCAAAAATATCAGAATATCAGTAAAGTCAACCAGAGGTGGATGTTTGAAGAGGTAAAATAAGGCCAGTGTGGTGAGTGGGCAGAGGGAATTGAAGAACCAACCATGTGATTTGGGGGTTTGGATGAAGAGCTAACCAGATTGTTTTTCAATCTAATCTTATAATTCTAATCTGTCTCTTTTGGCTTTCTAAGGTTTTTTATCAACCCTCCACCGATAGCAAAGTACTTCTCTGGAATTGAGAAGAAGAAAGAGCAACCTCATTGATTTTTTCTCAGGACCATTTTGCAGGATCTACTTTTTACAATTCTTACCTTAGTTGTTAAGGTCACGTGCATGCCAGCCCACAAAGACATGTTTATTCTCCTTGTTTGCCTTGGAACAAGTAGAAGTATTACAGTAAAGAGAAAATATTTAGAAATAGTTAAAGGAAAGTGATAACTGTGATTGCATAAACTTGCCTTTTTTGCCCCCTGAATGGTATCTGGATTATGGTGAACTACCCCAGAGTACTTTATCATGGCAACAGTTGAAAGGTCTAGGATATATAAACCAGACTTAGAAAATAAATGAGACATGGAAAATTCTATTATGCCTGCAGTTGCATGGGGTCTGAGAGAGAGGCAATATGAAACACCTTGTAAGTATATTTTCTGATTTTAAATATAGGCAATTATGTTTTCAGAGCCCAAATTGCCAGGGAGCAGTTCCTTTTTTCTTCCCCCTTGGAGTCTTCAAATTAAACCTAAATAGAATTTCCAAATATTCACTTGACATATAACCTCTCTGTTGGCAACCCTCTCTGTTTTAGAACATCTGAATGATGGGTTTCTTAAAAGTTAAGAATTTTTGAGGGTTGAGGAGCTATTCGTACTTTAAGGTTCTCTCTCCCTAGATGCATCTTATTTACAAGTTGCCAGGGAAGGGAAGTTTCAGATATATTTAATATATGGCACCAACTGTCATAATTGTTTAATAAAGTATTTTTTAAATGATTTATTTTATTATTTTTGACAGACAGAGAAAGACAGAGAGAAGGGGGAGGGCCCAGAACAGTCTCCATATTTGCATGTTATTAGTTTTCTACATAGTTTCATTTCACAGGTGTGTGTGTAGGGCAGGAACTGGCCGGGGGGCCTCCTGCATGGGAGGCACTTCCCACCTCCCCCAGTGAACCTGGGGCTTCCCACATAAGAGGCTCACTCACTGCAGGAAGCCAAACTGGGGGGCTCCCACATGGGAAGCCAGTAGTTATGGAACTGGGGTGGGAAGCACACCTGGTCCTTGGAATCCAGGGCTGCAATGTGAGTGCTCAACCTGCTGAGCCATCACTGCTTCCCCTTAATAAAATATTATGATTACTTGCATCTCAGGTAGCTCCTTGATTAATCTCATTGTGTTATGATTATTGTTCATAGAGCAACTGCTCTCCTTTGAAGATGGGAATCTCCCTTTTATGCTGTCATTGCATGTGGAATATTGCATAGGCTATCGTGAAGGTGCAGGAGAGGGGAGGTTGCCTGTTGATTTTTGCTTATGTTGTAAGTGCACTTGAGCTGAGTGAGCCAGGTAATGAAGTATGGTGTGTAGGGAAAGGCTCACTGTCACACATCCTTATCCTAGCCTGTCCCTGCCCCACTAATTCTCTTTCACTTACTCCCTGATAACTGAAATTCCCTCAACAGATAAGGCAGTCTACACCAAGAGAAAATGATTCAGTGAAAATATCTCAAGAATGAGTAACATCTGAGTAAAATCTATTTCCAAAGAAGGTAGAAATGAGTGGCACATGGCCCTTTATTCTCAGGCAAAGTGGGAGGAGCTTGAGGAAAGGAAAACGGGGTCTATCAGGTTCCAGAGGAGGCAAAGAGGGGTCTCCCATGGTTGGGAAGAGAGAAGAGGGTGCAGGAAGGGGAGACCTAGAACCTGAATTATCACTTATTTTCAATGTGGCTTAAAATGGTCCTGCCCTATGTGCAGAAGTAGAAAACAAAAGAAAATCTTAAGCAAATGATAAAGCTTTGCCTTTGGCGTAGCCAGCACACCCCACACCAACCACACTGAACAGTCTCCAGATGCACAGTGGGGTTCCATGGGCACAAGAGGCAGTGATGGATCATCTTAAGGAGGCTCCAGTCCCAGAGGCCCATTGAGTTCCAGGCTCTGGGCTCATCTGAGATGAAGGTAGCCAGGGGACACTGATCTCTGTTTCCATTTCAGATTGCATCTTCTGTCCTTGTGGTCTTCTTCCTAACTCCATCTCTGGCCCTGATGGTGAGTAAGGGTGGAGGCCATCCAACTTATCTAGTTCTCCTTTAGCAGTAGCCCTTCATAAGTGATAATCCAGGGTGACCTTCCTCAAATATCTTGTGAGTGACCCTTGAAACCTTCAAGATAAGGGAAAAGCAGGAACTGTGAACTTTCAACTCTTCTCCCTCTTGCTTGGTTTTCTCCAGAACATCAGTGATAGCCATCCTCTGGATGGATCTGTTGGGACACAGAACATCCAGATCAATGCCTTTCGAGGTATGGTCCGCATCCGAGACAACAATGTTTTGAGTGAATGGGATGGATTCTTGGACTACAAGAACGTAAGCTGTGGAAGACGTTCATTACAATTCCAAAGAAAGCCTTGTCTGCTTTAAAATGTAGCCTTCTGTCTTTTCGAACAGAAGAGGACACTGTCTACATTTGCCTCCTCTAGGTTTAGGCTCTCGAGGGGGAATACCGTTCTTTAGGTAAGGGACCAGCTTTCCTGCAGTTGCATGACTTATTTTCGAGCCAGCAACTGTAGGAGAGACTTCTGTGGTCTGTAGAAACCACACTGGTTTGTTTCTACGAAATGTTGACTTCACAAGACTCTTGAAGGTCTCTGAAATAAGAGAGCCATTTAAAGAACCCCTGTCTCTTATTACTGTTAAGTGTTATAGAAGCTATTTTGTCTTGATTGCAGATTTTAATCAGTTTACTTCCCATAAAACCTAATGATTTATTTTTACTTTTAGAAATCTTGCCTCAACTTGTCCCTATCTTTAGATAGTATGATCTAGCACAAAGATGCAGGATTGGGGAGCGACTACCTATGTCCTTTGCCTGGCTTTCTGATAGAAAAGCCATAGAGACATCACTCAACCTTTCTGTGCCTCAGTTTCCTCATCTGCAAAATAATATCAATAGCTACCTTTCCTACTTAAAAAGACTCTGAAAGCATCAAATAATGTAAAAGCCCACACTCCTCACTCTGGCCTGGAAGACCCTCTGCCATCCAGCCCCTGCTGGTTAGAAGTCCCTCTGTCCACCTCCACATTGGACAGCTCAGGGCAGACACCTGAAACACACGCTTCGCTTCTGCTTTTGTGTGTAACCACCCTGCTCCCTTCCTGTAACACATTCTCCTTTGTTCTTCACCTAACCCACCCCTGACTTCCTTAAGGACACATCTCTTGAATCCTCCTAAAAGGATTTTAATCTAGTAGTTTCCAACTCTGTCTTAAGCCACAGAAACTTTTCTTCAAACACAATATTTCATAGGGTTCCACTATATAGAACACAAGAAGTCAGAGCTGTTCTGGCTGGAGGATGGAGAGGCAGGTGGAGTGTCTTTGGGCTAAGTCAGATACAGCTGCAGATCCTCTTCTCTGACCCAAGGCTGACCGAGGCCATATGACAGGCTCCAGGCCACACAGAGGGGTGGTCGGTAGCAGAGCCAAGAGTCTAGAGGGTCTGATCCAAGCCTTCTAAGAACTCAGGATGTTCTGAGAGCTCTCTATAGCTGCAAGAAGCTTTTAGAAGCAATGAGTATCTTCGCTCAGCCTCTCATCCTGTGGGGGAGGGCCTTTCATCCCTTCTTTACAGATGGGGAGACTGGGGACCATGAGGGCTACCAAGGGCCAGAGCAGGACCTCAAAGACAGCTTTGGTACCATGCCTGACTCCAACCCTCCAGTCCATTAGTGGTGTACAGAATGCCCTGAGGGATTTCTTCCCATGCCCACAGCAGTAGACTGTGCCCCAGGCCCTCGGGGGTAGCAGGGCTCCATATGCATCATCAGTCCTGCTGCTGGCTCTTGACTCTGGTGCCCACAGCTGCCCTCTGCCCGGGGTGCTCTACATCACCATCTAAAGAACAGCTATATGCCAGCAATGATAGCAAACAGGGGCCCACTAGGGTTGTGACTGAGTGAATGACATGGTTCCCCTGTGTTGCTTTCAGGCCCTCTTGGTAACTAAGCTGTTTAGCAAGATGGCTTGTATCTTGGCCAAGATTGACCAAGCTGCATTCCCAACGTTGGGTGACATTAGCAATGCCCTGGAGCACCAGGTAAGCAAGACCAGCTCACTGTGGTCCCCTTCTAGTCTGCTGTTTGTCAACTCTGTGTCCTAGCGCCCCAGGGGGATGCTGTACCCAGAGGGAGAACTCAGCTCATGCTGGTTCCGAATGCTCGTGAAATCCCACCATCATGTGAAGCACCCCACGACCCATCCATGCTCATTTAAGTCAAATAGTAATTAGATCAATGAAAATTCCATGTGATAACATAATTCTTATGTCTTCCAAAAGGGTGTGAGCTACGTGTTAATGAACTGAAATTGTTCAATATAGATACTGAGTGAAGCAGAAGCATAATCAGTAGCATATGCCTCTTGCCTCCCCTGCTCATACCCTAAACACATACACACATATTAGCTTTAGTTGAGAATAAGCTCAAGTCTGCTGAAGTGCTCTTCTCCTCAGTCTCTTAAATGACAAAGGTACTGGTAGTCAAATAAATTAAAAATCAGCAGGATGTCCTCAGCAAGTCGTTAAAATCTGTCATGTGCTCAAATAACCCGCCCAGGACAATTGGGCAGCATTAACATCTGTGGCAAGAAGGGCACTGATTCTTGGGAAAAACAATGTTCTTCAGATTATATGAAATCATTTATTAATTCTTTTCAAGAGAGGTGGGAAATATTACAGCGATCTCATTTCTAACAAGAAAAAATATAAATGCAACAAGTAATTCTAAAACTATTCTATATTATCATTAGAGATAGAAAAGTATGGGAGTCTGAAGTGTTGAGAAATTAAGAAAGGTTAGAGGGATACAGACTGTCAAAAGGACGCGGGCTTACACACAGATTTTTCTGGTGTAGTGTCGTCCCCTTGTGGTCAGATAGGATATTGCAGCTATTTTCTGGTGTAGTGTCGTCCCCTTGTGGTCAGATAGGATATTGCAGCTAGAGACAACTACAAGGGCAACTTTGGGTTCCCAGCTATTTTTGTTTATTTATTTTTGACAGAGAGAGAGAGAGAGAGAGAGAGAGAGAGAGAGAGAGAGAGAGATACAGACACAGAGACAGAGAGAGAACTAAACAGAGAGAGAGAACTCCCTAGTTCAGCACATGGTTCCGCACGGGCCGGGGGTGGGGGCGGGATTCGATCCTCGGTCCCTGGCGCTGCAAAGTGAGCGCTTAACCCACTGAGCCATCCCGGCTTCCCCATCCCAGCTATTTGTGTAACTTGAATGGCCCATAGGTAATGGAATACTCTTCTTCTCCCTTTCTCCTTGCTGTACCATCTCTATATACTGTCTCACAGTTTTTGAACTGTTACCTCTTCCAGGATTTAAAGCATTATCCCTCCACTCGCGGCCTGACCTACACTGTTTTACCCAACCGGGTCAAGAACTTAGCCCAGTACGGAATGGCCGTCAAGGACATGTGTCGAGATGTCCCCACATACTTTGCCAGGCAGCATAAAGAAGGTGTGTGAAGAATAACTTAACTAGAAACCCCAGACCATGCATGTGACAAAAGGTGCCATATGATTTTTCAGGTCATTGGCAAATTCTAATGACAGTTTTCTGGTCTATTCCATTTCTTTGCTATTGGGTATAAAAATAATGTGGCGTGGGATATATTTTCCCTGGGGGCAGAGAAAGGTGGCAGCCCTGCCTGACACAGGACTCACTGAGAACAGGAAGCAGGGTGAACTTAGCTGTAACAGAAAGTCGAGGACGGTGAGCTCATCGGTGGGGTTTGACAGTTGGTGGGTCCCACAGCTCCATCACCCTCTGCACAAGCAGCACAGTGCCTGGTGTCCCGCCATTAGAGGCCCATTGCTTTGGGGCTCTCAGTCCTCCTGCTTCTCACACTGCCAAGAAGTGGGGAAGCAGGACCCTAATAGTTACAGACCTCTCTGGGGAAGGAGCATCTCAGTGGTTGGCAACCTCACTGGGGATATGCTAGACCAGAGAATCAGTGGTGACCTGCTTGGAAAACTCCCAGATAAGCCTTTAAAATCTGCCTGTTATTCTAAATGGAGCCTGTAACCTATTGCCGTAGGCTGTGGCCATTCATTTACATCTTAGTATAAATTAACCCAATGAACAAGGCTTGTTTATAACAGGAGGACCCAGCAGGAAAACAAGGAGAACTTGAGGGCTGGGGGTTCAGGAGGATGATCAACAAAAAAGGGGATACGGGGCCAATTATTCCAGCACAGGGGAGAGTCCCCTTTTTCATCCCCACTCTCTTGCTAAGCAGAACTCTCCTGAGCACCTCACTGGACTGAGGTACAAGTCACAATACATCCTCTCTACTATGAGGTCCTTCTTTTAAAAAAAAGATTTATTTTATTGTTTTTGAGAGAAAGTGAGAGAGAGAAGGGGGAGGGCTCAGAGCAGTCTCCATAGTTGTACATTGTTAGTTGTGACATGGTTTCATTCCACACAGGTGGATGTGGGGCCGCGTGGGTTGAGAACTGAACTGGGGGCCTCCTGCATGGGAGGTGAGAACCTTTGCTGCCCTGCCATCCCAGTGGTTACCAGTTGTGCCGCAATTCAGCATGTGGGTTTGCACAGGCTGGGGCCAGGAATTGAACCCTGGGCCTTGCAATCACAAGACAAATACTCAACCACTGAGTTACCCACATCTCTTACTTTGGGGGTCTTAAAGCAATTAAATAATTTTTAAAAATGATTCTCTTTCTCCTTAAAGGTACTGCATTGGCAGTTGACCCTGATTCCTGTTTCGAAGTGCAACTTTTGTCCTTTATGGGGCTCTCTGTCTGTGGTGAGATCCCTGGGCTCTGAACCTCCGGATGGGCCCCATTTGTATCCGTCTAGATGAAACCACTCAGCTGAAACCAACAATCTGGGGCCTGGCACCCACCCCTTTGCAGATAGAAAGCTCATCATTTCTACCTTCTACCTTCTGATCCAAGAGCCAATTTTGTGATCTGGAAAATGGGTACAATTTCTCCTTCTGGGTTAGAATAATAAAGCTTCTTGCCTCAAGAGTCTAGCAGATGATGGTCTAGCCCTCTATGTCTGCACTGTCCTTTTTCGAGTTACTGGCTTTCTTATCCATGTGCAGTCAAAAAAATCACGCATCTCCATGGTATGAAGCAAGAGGTGCCTCTCCTAGAACATCTCATTTCCAAAGGTCTCTCTTTGAGGGTATCTGTGGAGAATTTTGGCAACAAATACATAAATAAGAAGATGCTAGCCACAGCACAGACAAGCTGTCAGCTCTGAGGCCACATCTTTGCCTCTGCAAATTGGTGCTGAGATTCTCCAAAAGCCTATTCAACGTGGTAGCCCAGCCTGCCCCATAAAAATCCCTGAGAGAGAGCCAAGTGAATTTAGGCCTCCCAGCCCTCCGATGGAGCTGGTCTAAACCCCTGAGTAGAAACTCCCAGGCATCTTGCTCTGTTACAAATGGATAAGGGGCCTGGCCTCTTAGCACTGGTTCTTTAACTGTCCCTTTCTCATAGCTGGGAGGGAGAGACAAGCCCAGCTACACCACACAGGACATCTGTGGCTCCCCTCACCTTAGAAACAAGAAGAAACAGAGGAGGGTGTATTTGTGGTACAAACACTGATGTCCACAGAAGACTGTGTTGGAGTTTGGAGCATTTTAAATAGGGTGGGACTGGGGCAGGCTGCAAGGCAGTGAGTGCTGAGTAGTGCCCTTGAGTAAAGCGGGAGGACTCAGGTTATCTCCTTGTTAATTTGCAGGAGACAGAGCTGAGCGCCAGCTCTGTGGAGTCACAGTCTGGTAAGTCTACCTATAGTCGAATAAAAAGGCAATTGCATGAGAAAGGCCCAAGAGAAACTTCTAACTGGACTTCGGTAGCATGTGATGGGCAGGCCAGAGGCTCAGAACTCATGGATTTGGTCACAAATGGCTGGAACATAGATGTACATAAACACATTCAGAGTAGAAGTGTCACATGTGACAAGCCAAGGCTTGGTCAACCAGAGGCCCTGAAATGACAATGAAACAGAGTCTGCTCCCAGGGCCTGGCCCAGCAAGTCCTCAGAGTTAAGTCACTGTGACTGTCAGTCCACTCCAGCCTGTATACACCTTGACCCTGACACAACATCCACCTTCTCCCCAGCTCCAGGAACCAGTCCCTGTCTTGTCCCATGAGCCTAAGTCTCTGTAACACTTGCCTGGACCCCTGATTCCTAGTCATCGGTGATGGTGGGAGGGCTGTTTGCCCACTGACTGCCTTTGTGCTGTCTTCCTCCATCCCCACCCCCGACATCTGAGCTTCAGCTGCTCCTGAATTTCCCATCACCTCTAGGCTCCACCTGACTATTATAACATCCCTGTTACTTCCCAAAAGACTTCAAGACCCCATACACACCCACTATGTGTGTCTCCATCTGTTACCAGCCCTGCAGATACTCTGCTAGCCTGACTCGTTTCATCCCGGAAACTCAGGTTCAAGGCCTGCTGCCCTCCTGTGCTTCATCACGCCCGGCTGTCATTGACTGGGATGTAATAGCTGTCCTGAGAAACAGCAAGCGCGGCCCTCTAGACCTTACAAGGATTGTCAAGGTAGATTTTGGTCCTTCATGTTACATGTTTAATCTTTATCTTATACAGGATCTTCCATGCAAGCATCAGGATCTAGGTCTTTTAGGAGTTGGAATTGGGAAGGCACAATTCAAGCATACCACAAACTGGATAGCTTATAAACAACAAACATTTATTTCTCACAGTTCTGAAAGCTGGAAAGTCCAACATCCAGGCCCCAGCAGATTCTGTGTCTGGTGAGCGCTCTCTTCATGTTTTATAGATGGGCATCTTCTCACCGTGTCCTTATATGGTGGAAGAGACAGGGAACTCTCTGGGGATTTTTCATGAGGGAACTAATCCCATCACATTGAGGATTAGATTTCAACATGCAAATTTGGGGAGGGACACAAGCATTCAGTCTACAGCACCACTCTACTAATGACCATCATGAATGTGTGAGTATGTTCAGGGAGCTCGTCTAACATAGCTCCCCAAAAAGTGTAGTCATTGAATCTCAAACCAGTGCCCCTGATTGGGACCCAAACACATTCCATGCTTATCAGGGCTACCAGCTTTCTGTTTAAAACATGATCACAATAACGTTGATAACAGGCTGTCTTCCCCCTATGACTGAAGAATTCAAGCTTCTTGCTGAGTCCATTGTATTAATTTTTAAGTGTCCCTGGGAGTAGCTGAGAAGTGGCTAAGAATTAGCTCATTGATCTTCCAAGGATGGAAATCTTCTATTTTTTTCTTTTCTCCCCTCTCTTGGGGCAGCTGCTGTCGTTGGCTTCTGCTGCTTTCGCCAATGCTGCCTCTTAGATGAGGGGAGAGGACTAGAAACCCACAGCTGAGCTGTCTCCACTGCCTGCTGCCCCCTGGCTGAGACACTGCCATTGGTGCTACTAATTTGGGAGCCTCAGGGGGTCAGAGGAGCAAGGCTCCATGGACTCAATGCAGAAACAGGAAGAGAGTGTTGCCCCCCACGTTTTGGTGTCAATCATTCCCATTGCTACAATAAATTCCCTTGTTTTTATTGTTTTAGAGAAACTATCATGAAAAAAGACTTTTCTGTCTCCTCTGTTGTTTCTACTCACAGTCTCCACCCACG
>PVKE010021345.1:0-26617 GCA_004027555.1 Craseonycteris thonglongyai | reverse complement strand
GAGCCGGGATTCGATCCTCGGTCCTCGTGGCCTCAAAGCGAGCGCTCAACCCGCTGAGCCGTCCCGGCTTTCCCCTAGTCTTTGGATTTTAAATATGCACTGTACAGTCTAATGAAGAAAGCCTACATATATAAACTATTTCCTACCCAAAGCACAATAGTAAATATAGAACATATACGTATATGTAAAACACGTTGTATAGTAAATGTGCTTTTGAGAGGAAGTGGTCTGCCGTTGATCTTACCTCCTAAACCTCTGTTTCTTCTTTTACTTCAGAAACACTATCATGCCTCTGTACAAAATCCTGATCTGTCCACCCCACGTGATCCTATTCAAATCTAATCACTGTTCTTCAGAAAAATATCATTTTAAAAGACTCGCTACAATAATCAAGGAGATGGATGCACCGCTGTATGCAAACAGACTAACGTGATTAGGATGCTTGGGCCTGGAAATACGAAGGTTTAACAAATATATTAAGTGCTATGAATAATTCAAAAGTCATCAGATCACATGAATGGAAAATGAGAGCTAGTTTTGGATAGAAAACAGCCCATATGAGTTTCTGTAGTGTGGAATAAACTTTTTTTTTTAATCGCAATAAGCAGCACAGATTGAATTTTTTTTTAAACACATATTAGTTTTCTATTGCGGTGCAGCACACTACCACAAACTCGGCGGCTTAAACCCTTCCCCAGTCATTAATCCTGGTTCTGTGGGTGAGAGTGGGTGGGCTTGCCTGCCCAGCCGTGACTCACACTCAAGGTGTCAGCCAGGCTGGGATATTTCTCAGGCCCTGGAGAAAATGTTGCTTCCGCCCTCACTCCCGTTCTTGGCCAATAGAGTTCCTCACAGCAGTAGGACTGAGGTCCCCAACTTCTCCCTGTGGTCTAGCAGCTGCTCTCAGCTCCCAGAGCCCACCCAACGTCCAGTCAAGCAGCCCCTGCCACCCGCAAAGCCAGCAACAGAATCTCCCCCGTCTCAAACCCTCTGTCACTTCCCATTTCTTTCTAAGAACCCAGCCCCTTTGAAGGACTCGGGCAATTACACCCGCTAATTAAAAGCCCCAGGTTTAAGAAGATCTTAAGATTTGGGGACACTATTTCTGTCACCTCCCTCCACAACCTCACCTCTCATGTTTAATTGAAATAAGTGGAAGGTGTGTCTATGCCACGGTACAATCTGGGGGACTCACTAATAATTCTGCCTACCCCCAAAATCCTAATGCATGACTCTCTTGGGGTTTTATAAATGCTTCTCATCTTTCAGATTAATATAGAACAAGAATTCTCTTTTTCTAATTATAATAGGGCCCCATGTACCTGTGGAAAAAACAGAACTAGAGCTGAATGAAATGTAAGTCTGATCCATAATGGGAATCACTTTTATGTTGTAAAATTTCCAACTTTAGTAACTTTTCTTCCCGTTGGTCTCATTTGCTTACGTAATTATCTTCACCCCTAAGTGATCTCTGCTCGTTTTTTTAAATCCTTCCCTCCGAGGTTTGATTAGTAATCAAACTTCATTGACAAAACCCATATGGAGAGCCCTCTCTTGCAAATAAGCATTGGGAGGAGACACTACCAACCAACATAAATGTGTGACATCCTCAGGAAGTGAATGGGAAAAGCAGAATATAACCGAAGAAAGAGACCAGAGAAATGCAGAGCCACTATCCAATGTCGCGTGCTGAGCAGAGCAGTTTCTTCACTGACCGCAGCGCTAAGGAGCGTGAACTTGAGCCAGCTCTCTTCTAAGACGACAGCCTTTGCGGGTGACAGATGTGCATCATCTTCTGCTTATGTCACATGTATCTCACACTAACTGCAGAGCCTGGGGAAACTTCTGCTTCTAAAAGGGAGATGAAAACTAGTTTCTAACCCCTGGTGAGTGTGAGAGTTAGACAACATACATAAGGCACGTTGAAGAGTACCATTACCAGGTGCCGCTAGATGCAATAGATGAGCGATGTGTTTACTATTATTAATATCTGTATAGAATAAGTTGTGGAAAGCGTGCTTTCTCTGGACATGCATAGAACTTCATGTGTTATGGGCCCTTGTCACAGCTCTTACCCCTCTCCACTTGTTAGTTTTCTTTTCTCTTGTTTGTCCCTCCTCACGAGAATCTGTGTATTTTTCTTCTATCACCAGCACAGACGAGATGCTTAATAAATATAAACATATATCCTGCATAAAGGGATTGGCGTAAGAACGGAGACATTCTTAGTAGAAATCCCTAACCTGGGCAGAAGAAAGGGAAAGGCAGCTGTGGAAGGCAGTCAGGAAAATACTCGTATATCCACAGACGAAAGGAGACAGTCGTTTCCTTGTGGGGAAATGTCTGGTCCTCTGTGAAGATAATTCATGTATTCCCCCTCAATTTCAGAGTGGAGTTTTAGGTGCCAAGTTTTGGCAAAATTATAAAGTAAGTCACATTAGGGAAATAACCAAAGGCTGATTTTTTTTTTCAAATCTAATTATTGTGACTAGAATCTAAAAATAAATAAAATGGTTCCCTTTTACTACTTCAAATGGACCATGATGTGTGTGTTTCCTGTTTCTCCCTGTGTCAGATGGATTTGTCCCCTTCCCTACACAGCAACATCAAGGGCAAATCAAGAATTAATTCTTTACTCTCTTTAATCCCATCACCTTTAAATCTTCAATGAAAACTGAAACATCCAGCACAGTCTGACCCACCAGGAAGCACATTCTTTGTTAATGAGCTTCACATTGGTAGGTCAAACATCAAATCGAGTCGTTTGCCAATAGCTTAACACCGGCCCTGCCAGAGCAGATATATACAACTCTGACCTTCATACATTTAGACCTGAGTTCAGCAATAGAAGTCAAACAAATTATTTTCTGAGTTCATTTTTAAAATATTTACCCTGTAGACAAATCCTCCTATGTCATGATCGGGCCCACGGCTGTCAGATTTTAAGCTCTTGAAGGTAGCTTCCTTTGACAGAATCTAGGTCACAGAGTTTCCATTTTGTTCCACATCTTCCCTTATAGTTCAATGTTTACAGCACAATCTTCAAACGGGACACTTATTTCTAGAATAGGTCATGTTCTGCAAAGCAAAGCAAAGCAGAAATTAAGTGGGAATGATTTCCTATGCACGAGCACATAGATGCAGAACCGGCAGTGGAGTTGACCCAATTATTTTAAATATTAAGAGAGGAGGCTTGATGCTACTAATTTTTGTTCCTAGAGTTTTCCCAGAGGCACAGCCTAGACATTAGGGTCCATCCCTAGCCTCACTGTGACGGGAGCCAGTTTGCTTCAATCTTATCTGTAAAATGGGGAAGATCTCTCATATGCTGATGTCACAGAATGAGAAGAAATAATATACGTAAGGTTTTTCTTGCAGTGTGTGGCACGGCATGAATTCTAAACACCATCATCATGGTACCAAATTGACACCCAAATTGAGATCTTTGGAGGGACCCCTAAATTTGACTGCCTTTCTGCGTGGTGACCTAGCCCAAGTTTCGTCAGCAGAGTGGTTGCTGGGCTTCCCGACCTTGTGTTTCCCGCATGGAATGGACACAAATCTGCCGATAAGGTGCAATGAATAGAAGTCAGGTTAATGACTCAGCCACAGAAAAGTGGGTCTGTGAAGGTTAAAGGTGAGCAGGTTGCTTTCGGCGCCCAGTTACCCACCGGGAGTGCAATGATCACTTCTGCTCAGAAGTTTTAGTGCCTTGTCCTCAGTTTCGTCCCCTTTTATAACCTCAGGGAGTAGTTCCGTGTATTAGTTTCCTCATACTGCTGTAACAATGACTAAAACCGGTGGTTTACACAGCACACATCTTGCGTTTTTGGAGGTCCAGAATCTGCCATGGGTCTCACTGGGCTAAGGTGAAGCTGTCAGCAGGTCCTGTCTGTTGGGTTATGCTAATATTGCTATTGTTGAATTGGTAGATTCCAGGTTCTAAGAGGCCCTCTAAGTTGACATGGGCTGACCTCTGGTGACTTGCAAGAGCAGTGACAAGACAGTGATGGGGGTCATCAATCATACAGAGCAACAGAAGTGAGAATAGAGGCACAGGCTCATTAAGATAGTTGGCAAGATAGAAAAGGAAAGAGTTGCTTTGGTAGCTTGAGATAGAAAAACTTAGAGATGTAGTTCTGAAGATTTTCAAAATGTTTTGAGCAGCCTTTGAAGTTGAAAAATAAAAAAGGATAGGCAGGAAAAATAAATGTAAAGTGTAAGAAG
Organism: Craseonycteris thonglongyai; assembly: GCA_004027555.1. Lineage (NCBI taxonomy): Eukaryota > Metazoa > Chordata > Mammalia > Chiroptera > Craseonycteridae > Craseonycteris > Craseonycteris thonglongyai. Next base: position 22,390 of record PVKE010021345.1, on the reverse strand, counting down.
ATGATGAGAGAGTCTCAGAGAAGTATAGACATTGGTAGCAAGAATCCAGTAGATGCAGGCAAAATGAATTGAAATAGAAGTTCCTGCCCTCAAAGATATGATTTTATATATATATATATAGTTTGTAGGCTCAATCTCCCATTCTTTAGAATGAATCAGCAGTAATGACGAGCACCTACAAGCAAGGATTAATTGATTTCACTCTTTCATTTGCACTTCCATTAACTGAATTCTATTAAAAACATACTATGTTTCATATCAGTTGAAACACTGAAAATATTAATAAGTTTGAACATTTATAATGGTTGTCCTAAGGTTAAGTTTCCAAGGTAACTAACCTTCTTAGAATCTTTGTAGTCATTTTTATCTCAACAGTTCAAGGCTCTTGTAAGAATTTATCAAATATCCCTTCAGTATAGCTATTCCTTTTCCTGTTAATGTAATAAAACTTTAAAAGCAAAGAGAAAAAAAATAGTTTCATTTTCATGAAGATTGCACAACCAGTTTTCTCATTCCTCATTGCCATTACGTGTTTTCATTCTCTCATTTCTTAAATTAATATTTTTCTGAATAAAAACACAGATCCAAAGCAACACTTCATTACATGGTATAAATATCAGGAACTCTATGCACTGCTCTGTGAACTTATTCAACTGTGGATAATCAACAGATGGATTTTCTATATTTAATGTTTATTATACTACAGTGCTTGCTAAAACAAGTAAGTATTTTACATGCTATTCCAACTATAAATAGAACCAAAAGGTAAAAATTTACTCAATTTATAGTCTGATTCAAATTCCATAGTAACACTGACTTACTCATTTTTAAAAGAAAGTGAACATTTTGAAACCAAAATGGTTGAAGATTAGCATGTTTCCCACACATTATGCACATTTTGTTTCGCAGATAAAATACTATATGAACAGATTATAAAAAATATTGTAAGGCTTCTATTTGCCAAGCACGTTACTTATTAACTCATGTTTCTTCACAGCCACCCTCTGAAGGAAAGCACTGTTACCATCTCCAATTTACAGATGAAAAAGCGAGACATGAGGTTAAGTGATTTTCCCCAAATCATACAGCTAATAAATGGCAGAGGAAGGATTTGAACTCAGGCTGTCTGACTTCCAAGTCTGGCATTGTGACCATCGTGGTTAGTCTGTCTTCATCAGTTTCATCTATGGGTTAAATTTCAGGTTAAATTCCAGTGACACCAAAATAATGCATTAAAAAATAAGTATTCAGGGGAAGCCGGGATGGCTCAGTGGGTTAGGCGCTCACTTTGCAGCGCCGGGGACTGAGGATCGAATCTTGGCCCCGGCCCGTGCAGAACCATGTGCTGAACTGGGAGCTCCCCTAGTTCAGTGCTCTCTCTGTCTCTGTATCTCTCTCTCTCTCTCTCTCTCTCTCTCTCTCTCTCCTCTGTCAAAATAAATAAATAAATAAAATATATATTAAAAAGGTCTTTAAAAAAAAAAAGTATTCAAATAATTAAAGAACCCTGTATACTTCATTTCAAATCAGGTACTTGAACTGAGTCCAATTACTTCCTATTCTGGAATTGTGTCAACAAGACCTTTTCTAGGCCACAAATAGACAATCACTTGAGCAGAACCTCTCATTTCAGTAGGCCACTATTTGGGTTTGAATTGGTTTTCCTGTGAAGGTTGCATGAGGTTCTTCGAGACTAAGGAGTATCATTCAATATATAAATGCACAGAAGAACTCATTTACCTTACCTCCCCTTGGGAGTTTTGAACAGAGGATCTATTAATAATATTTGATTTACTGTGTGTATCTATACCATCTTAACCCCTTTTTGGGGAGGAGCTTGTGAAATCCACAAACGCTATCAACTATCAATGGCAGAGTTTTTATGTATCCAAAGAAAGGTCCCAGCTCATCGTTGCCTTGGTAACCATGGTCCCCAAAGCAAGGTATTAGAGAGCAGAACTCGGAATCTCTGTGATATTTCCTTTCCTAGACAGGATGGAGCTGAGCTCTCTGTACAAGATGGCCCTCCCGCAAATGTGGTTGGAGGAACGTGAACACCCAAGTTCCCTGGCCAAAGTGCTCCCATTTGAGCCGCCATTAGACTCTCCCAGATATCCTATTCCTCAATCAATTTCCCAAGGGTTCTGAACAATGTCATTTTCACCAAGTTTTTTCTCCGATGATGTAAAGAACGTAGAAAGAGCACTCATGTGTCACCACCAGCTCTGGGCCATTTGAATTTCCTAGGATTCTTCTCATATCCATACGGGTTATAATCTAACATTGACAGCAGCACCAAAACTTCAACTAATACTATTTAGTACAGATACAAATGTTCTTTTCATCCATAAGTTGCATGTAGAGAGTCTGTCTTTGTGTGTGTGTGTGTGTGTGTGTGTGTTGGGGGAGGGGGGTCATAATTCACAACAATGGGAAAACAAACCTCTATGCTCCCTTCTCTTTGTAGAGACAAGTGGGAAAGAGAGAAAAGATGAACTCAGAGATGAAGGGTCATTGTTTAATAAAGCATTTCACCAAATCTTTGGATATAAAAGAGAAGTCCAAAACTGAGCGTGGAAGCCGGATTACAGAGCCTTGAGATGCTCTAAAAAGAATTAATGAGGCCTGAGACTAAGTTGGCAAAAACTACTAAAACACCTTTTCTCTTTTTAAACAGAAGTAAATGCCTTGTATTCAATTATAAGTTCCCCAACTCTGTGGTTTAAAACACTTCTCATGGCTTGAAACATTGAGGGTCACTCTTCACACCTGATAACTTGATCTAGGGAGTATGAGTGTGAGTGAGTGTGTGTGTGTGTGTGTGTGTGTGTGTGTGTGTGTATGTTTTAAGGAAAGGAATGAAGATCTTTCTTGGCAGCTGTAGAAAAAGAAAAGCATATGTGAGATTTCAAAGTGATCCAGAAACAAACTAATTAGCTGGAAAAGCCTGCAGCCAAAGATGTCTGAAGGGAGGGGGAGGGATTCAGGGGCATTTTATTTGAATTTTAAGGGCCAGAGCCCTTTGTCATTTATCTGAGTGACCCCATAAAGCCCAGTATCTATAGCATTACTGTCTCACCTGCTACAAATTTGAACTTCACAAACACCTGTGTACCCTAATTCAGGATGACAAGCAGCTATACTTCGTATATATTTGTCAATTCTGATGGAGAATATTCTTTTTTTTTTTTAATAAGTGATTTTCCTTCATGATTTTTGTTTGTTTGTTTATTTATTTATTTATTTTAATTGGTTTTGACAGAGAGAGAGAGAGAGAGAAGGAGAGATACACAGAGACAGAGAGAGAACTGAACTGGGAGAACTCCCCAGTTCAGCACATGGGTCCACATGGGCCGGGGCCAGGATTCGATCCTCGGTCCCCAGTGCTGCAAAGTGAGCACTTAACCCACTGAGCCATCCCGGCTTCCCCGGAGAATATTCTTAAACATCTAATATTACTTAATATAACAAGGTCATATTTAATTTACCTTTAAATTTGTCCCTTTTCTTCTATAGTACCTCTCTCTTCATGAAAGAGGGATCAAAAGCAGAAACAAAGGGTCAGAACTAAGTTACATCATTTTAGAAATTTAATTGTTTTCAGACAAATTAAACATGTTCATTCTGTGGCTTCAGCTTAACACATTTATATTTATGAACGACTAATTGAAAAATAGAGTTGAGAATGACCCAAAAACTAGTCGTCCCACCCCCTAATTTTATGTGCTCCCTTCTTTTATTTTCAGAAATATTTACTGACTGCCCCACCTGGACCATCTTGACCCTAACTAGCACCAGGAAGGTGCACCTCACACCCTCCACACATCAAGCTCACATTATTTTCACTGTACTTACCTTGTCCTAAATGCCTGCAAGAATTTCTCTCAAAAGAGTAGCTTAGGTACCTGAAATTCTTTTTTCCTTCTCCTGCTCAAAAATTATGATGAAGATCTAACTGGTGTGTTTACAGGCATTTGGAATGAGAACACTTCTTAGGACACTGACTTCATAAAAAATATGACCAAATGCTCAGATTTTGGTTCTCAACCACACTTATTTCAATTCGTGCTTTGCAATACCATTTCAGAACACCCCAGTGACAATAGGATAATCACTCTACATTTGGCAATGAAAGAGCCACTTAAAACTTTGGACTATATTCCTTCTGGGCAAAGGAAAAGTGTAAAACTCATTAATCATGTTCCGCAGCACATCGTTATTAGAGGTGGTGCGATGAGTCCCGTAGTGGCAGAGAATACTCAAGATTCCATGAAAATAGGAATTACAAGATACAGTTGAATCATCTTAAAGATGCCTTTTGGGATATTTTCTGAGAAGTGGGTGTGTTTTCTTGTTTATATAATTACTTGAGACAAGTGCTGCCCACATGGTCAGTCAAAAAAATACAACCCTCGGGAAGCCAGGATGGCTCAGTGGGTTAAGCGCTCGCTTTGCAGCCCCTGGGCCCGAGGATCGAATCCCGGCCCCGGCCCGTGTGGACCCATGTGCTGAACTGGGGAGTGCCCCCAGTTCAGTTCTCACTGGGGCGAGACCCCGGCCCAGTTCCTGCCCTGTGCAGCCCCGAACCCACCTGTGGAATAAAACTACGGTATGTGGAAAAACCAATGATGTACAACTATGGAGACTGTTCTGGGCCCTCCCCTTTCTCTGGATCTCTGTCTCTGTAGCTCTCTCTCTCTCTCTGTCAAAACAATTTTAAAAAATTAAAAACTTAAAAAAAAAGAAAGAAAATACAACCCTGCCATGTGAACCGGATGGCTTTTCAGGGTCCTCTATTCAGTCAGGAAGAAAAAACAATCTTTGCAAAACCACAATCACACACATTTTCCTTGCATTTGGAAATTAGATATCCTGTACAAACGCCCTTGCTTCTTGTCCTTGTTAAAAGAAGTGATAAATCATTCTCTTTATCAGTTATAAGGCCTGAAATAAGCCATGATTATGTCTCTTCTCCACCAGTCAAACTCATCAAGATTGATTTACATAAAATTGCCTTTGCCTCAACCTATTACTACAGTGATCTCACAAAAAGAAAAAAAAAATGTTGTTACATCTTGACTATTGTTCTTGACATACCAGTGGCAATAATTTAAGAGAAACTTCCCTGTTAGCTTTAGTACTTTTTATTTTTTATAAACATATATTTTAAAATTGCTATGGTGGTAGACAAAAGAAATGGACCCCAAACATGTCCCCGTACTAATCTCTGGAACCTGTGAATATATGAGTTTATATGGCAACTTTGCAGATATAATTAAATTAAAAACCTTGATATGGGGAGATGATTCTGGATTATCCCAATGTAATCACAAGGGTTCTTATAATAGGGATACAGAAGGATAAATCAGAGACGGGATGAGTCAGTAGCAACCAAAGGTTGGAGTGACGCAGGTCTATGCAGCCTCTAGAAGTTGTAAGAAAGAGTCAAGGACAAAGATTTGACCTTAGAGCTTCCAGGAGGAACACAGTCCTGCCAATCCTTTGTAGATTTCTGACCTCCAGAAAAGTAAGAAAAATAAATGTGTGTTCCTTTACATCACTAAATTTATCATTATTTTTACAGCAGCCAGAGGAAATTGATACAGCCCGTTATTCAGCGTTTTGAAATAAAAAGAAAAGAATTCTGCGGTTCTATTTCTAGTAAAATATTATCATTTCGTATTTGGGACACCCTAACTACAAATATCATGATAGAGAAACTGGTTTCACCCCTCTTCGTTTAATACATGCTCAGATCATCTGTTTCAGTCCTATCAATAATAGTCCAATATGTACCATTTCTCCCCAGTGTAAAGAAGGAAAACAGCAAACAAAGACCCTGTCCAGCTTTTAAAAGGGAGACTTTCCAATGGCCTGTTCCACATTCCCCCTCTAATAGTAATAAAAACCTTTTTCCTTTACAATGAGGGGGACATTTCTTGATCCACTGTAGAAAAGAAAAAAATCCAAGCCTTTGCATGTGCCCACCTATTTCTTGAGAGTGTACCATCACCTACGGGAGCAGAGTACGTGCACAACTGCACCTTGGCAAAAGGAAGCGAGGTTGGTCATGCTTCCAAGAAGCTTGCCTCCACCACAGTGACAGTAAAATGTTGCCCACTCCCTTCAAAGCGGAGAGAGCGCTGTTTTCAATATGCACGCTGAAGCCCTTTGCCCACGGGTAGCGGGAAGGCGGTCATAGGACGAGAGCAGACAGCATTCAGTCTCGAAGTGCCCTGAGTCCCGTCAATGAAAAGAGAGGAAATTGTAACATCTTGAAAGCATGGCGTTGTTCTCCAGGGCAGCCCTGGGAAATATGAGAACAGTCATACAAGAGAACAAAGCCGAGCTAAAGGGGCATCAAAGGTACTCTGCAAGAGAAGCAAATGTGTTTCCCACTTTCAGTAACATCGCTGCAATTGCGTGGTTGGACTGGTCAGTCGTGACCTGAACTAATCCCAGGGACTAGATAGGAAATCAATAGTATTTTGAAAGGCAACTGCATTTTTCTGGTTGTTGGGGTTTTTCCCCCTTCACGAATGTACCGTAAGTGTACTAGACTTTTATAATTTTATTTCTTTCGTAACAGATGTACTGTTACCCCTATGTTTCTGCAAGAGGAGAATGAACTCTCTCTTCTATCACTAAAGTAATGGTTATCTTGAAGGTCCTTTCTGGGGTTGACATTCTAAGGGGCCGGTTAAGCATAGAGCATCTCAATTGAGCTACAATATCTTGGTCAAAATATATGATTTGGGACTATGAGTTCAAAACTGGCTTAGACATGTGTAATCTTCTTGTTTTTACTTATTTGGGGTGACATTGGTTAGTAAAATTATATAGGTTTCAAGTGTAGATTTCTGTAAGACATCATCGATTTATTGCATTGTGTGTTCCCCTCAGTATAATACATTAGAACAACTGTTTGTAACCCTGACAGAATTATAAGTCAATTATTGGGAATTCTCTCAATTTGCCTCAGATGAGCATATGCATGTGAAATAAAGAAGAGCCCACCAAGCTGCTGACAACAGTTCTTTACAGAGTACTGTCCCCTATGTTACATCAAGTGATGCTCATAACCACTTTCTTGAATGTCTATTACTAAACCTAAATAAACTGAGGCCCCAATAAATTTAGCACAAAGGCACATATCCAGTCCTGGTAAGAATGCAGAGCAAAACCTATGCCTTTGGACTTCAAGATAAGTGTTCAAATTTCCGTTCTTCCTTCATTTTATTGGTGGGTTGTTTTGATCTTGTGAGACAAAGCTAGTGCTGCCCAATTCAAAAGCCCAGAATAACCATACAACCCCAAGCTGGCTAACCATTACAGGAATATTGTGAGAAAAATTACACAAAAAGGATAACAATACTTTGAATATTATGGTGCCTACCATAGGAGCCCAGCTGGCAGATGGACCCCAGGCGGGATGCAGAAAATTAGATTGAAGGTTGCAGGCTTACTTTTCATGGGTGGATATTATTAAATATTAAAGGTGGCCTTTGCATAGGTGAGCGGGGAAGAATGCTATGCTCTCCAGTGTAGCCTTCAGCCTCATCCCTATGTTGATAATGACATTGAAAAGTGATAAACAAACAAAAAAAAGTTTATTTTATGGAAGGACATACTCTATTGAGTTGGCTTTGGGCTTTGCTATTAATATTTCATTGGACGGTGATATAGATCGATTGTGAAGGTTTTTGCTGTGGGCTGTTGCCAAACCTGTCAGGTGACAGTGACTGGAGTTGGGGGAGGACCAGACCTGTTAGAAACATAGTCCCTTCATCCCGTCCATATCCATTTATTGCCAAGATCAATAATAATGAATGTCACACTAGTTTGACTCAACGAGTTTTAAAATAAGCACTCTATTCTAAAAATACAGAAGAGTCGATTCTTTAAAAAAAAAAGAAAGAAAAAATTAAAAGGATAATTTGATAGGAAAGCATTGCAACAATTATCACAAGGCATAGAATCATCTCTTTTCATTACTGATCACTGTTCTCCCCACTGGTTCACTTACCTGGCTATTTTTCAATCATTACATTTTCTTTTCCTCCAAGTTACATTTAACTGAATGCAGTGACATCAATTATAAGCAGTGAATCAGGGAGAAACTAATGATTATAGATAATGCAGTTGTCGGGGTTAGTTGCTCCCGGAGCGTGTGCGGAAGCTTTAGGAAGAACAGGAAAACAAAAGACAATGAGTAGGGGTACGGTGATACTATTTCTTCTTCCAAATGTCATATTTTAATGTTAAGGACCCAGAGTGGGGGAAACCGGGATGGCTCAGCAGATTGTGCTCTTGTCTTGCAACTTTGGGATCCTAGGATCGAATCCCGGCCCCAGTCTGTGCGAACCCATATGCTGAACTGGCCCCCAGTTTGGCTCTCCCCGAGGCAAGATCCCAGCCCAGTTCCACTAGCATCTGACAAGAACATGTAAAATTGCAGTTTTCACCGGTAAGGACATTCAATAGGGCCATGAAGGACCTAAGTCTCAGATCGCTACTGGTCCTACCCTTACATTTCTAAAAAGTAAAAGTAGTTAAAAATGTCCAAGAGGTATGATCTTATGCTAGTCACCATTCAGAAAAGGGAGCTACATTAGTTCCCATTAGCCTAAGATATCACCAATTACTATAAGAATCTGGTACAGTATTAAGCTGAATTATTTCTGGTTAAAAGAAATATTCAGTTGCCGACCTTAGTCACCATTGAGAGTCTCTATTCTTCTACTTCAATGACTTGCCTCAAATCTCAATAGAATCATTTGATAAATGGGGGAAATCCTGCTCTTTTGTGTTCCCTTCACATTTGCCAGACCCGGGGGTGAGGCTGGCCTAGGAGTCCTCTATAAGTGAGGCTTATTCATAGAAATAAAGCTCCTCAGTTTAGGTCATTAATAACGTCGTGTCCTTTATATACACAGCTGCAGCTCTGATTATATATATATCAGCAGGGCACGCTCTCCAAATTGATTTCCTGGTAGAGGCAACACATTTGTGTTAACCCCCACTGTACTTTCTCTGTCATGCAAGACCATTGACCAGGGCTGGAAAGACGATTTGTGGTTCGTTCTGACCAGCAAGTATGTTTTTTACCTCAGTGCCAATGGAAAGACCTCAGTGCTCAAGCCCAGCTGGAGAATGCTCGGTACCTGATCCTCATTTCCAGCCCGGGCCTCAGGAGGGGAGAAGTGGAGGTGCACACACAGCATGTCTTTACCACGCCTGCTCAGGGCCCAAGTGGCTGTGACTGATCTTAGCTTCATAGTGTTCTGTTCAGCTGAACCTACCAGCAAGTTCACAAAATAACCAACTTCCCAGCAAAAGACAAGAGGGGTCTCAGAAAACATTGGAAAACTGACCATGGCATTTTTGAGATGTTGATTTAACATTCCAGAAGAATTCTAGAGATAATAAGCCTTAACTCTCTCTTAGAAATACTAGGGAAGAACGACAGTTAATTTTGACCAACTTAGAAAAAAAATCAAATCTAGCCCTAAAGCCTACTTCATTAATCCTGCATTAGTAAATCTTTATTGCTCTGTGTGTGTAGATGTGTGTACACAGGCATATGTGTGCTTTTTCAAGGTTCAGATCACCACAAGGAACACATATCGTATTCAAATAAAGAACTATAATTCCGTCCTAAATAGAGATTTCAAATTCTTAGGGATAAAAATTTGTCAGTATGTCTTATACAATTTTACACTCTAAAATGGCAGAACACATCAGCCACCTAAGGGTAGTTTTCCAAATATAGAATTATTTCTGCACCAAACTATAGTTAATAAAAATAATTTTACATGCCAAGTATAATTTAAATTTGGGAAAGGAAATCAAAAATGGTATTTTATTTAAAAATAAATTAGTCTATTGGGGATTGAAAGCCTTCTTTGCCTTCTAATTTTGCTGCAACCTATACAAGGAATCGCTCTGCATTTTATTTTCCAGTCATGAATTTTTTTTCAACCTCCACAGCCCCATTAAGTTGCTCAAGGCAAACAAGATTTTTATATGTTTACACAGAGCTTGTTCGCAGATTTCACCCCTATGGCTATCATACTTAAAATCTGTAATCTAAAGACCTAAAGAATTTAAAAGAACCATGGTTTATTTATATGAATGGTTACATAAAAAATTATAACCTAAATTGCGTCTCTTGTTTCTGATAACAAGAAAGCAATAAAAGCATATTTAGTAGGGGAGGGGGGTATAGTAGAAAATACACAAATAATGCTAGTTGCATTAGGGTTTCTTTTTTCTTTCTTTTCTATTTTTAATAGTGATATAATAGTATTATGTTTACAATGAAAATGTTATGTCATTGTTTCTAAAAATGAGTATTAAAATATAAGTTGTTCAATATGGTTTTACTCTTTTTAAATCATTCTCTCAAGAAGATTAGTCCCAGCCTATGACTCTCAAACTGAGGTCCCTAAAATACCTTAAAAGAATTTGGAGGAGAAAAGCAAGTCAATCTCCATCTGGTGAAGCAGAAATGGTCACTAGAAGTAGTAAGATTAGCTTCTCCTTTAAGGATGTCCTTCTTGTACTGTTTTATTAAATATATCTTATAATTTAATAACAAGAAAATGTGGATATATATATATATATATATAGGCTGTCTACAAAAATTCAATATAAAATTGTTAATATAATGAGAACAGTTACATAGCTGGATACCTTCTGGACAGCCTGTGTGTGTGTGTGTGTGTGTGTGTGTGTGTCTGTGTGTGTGTCTGTGTGTGTCTGTGTGTGTGTCTGTGTGTCTGTGTGTGTCTGTGTGTGTCTGTGTATGCAAATAAATAAGTAGGCAACCATATGAGGGGTGCAGAGAACACTGCACTCTTCCATATTCTACTGCCTAGTACTGCCTGGGATCTTTACTGCTGAAGCAACTCTTCACTGGTTAAAGAAATCAAAGGAAAACACCTGTAATTGTCTACCAGCTGACTAAAGCTTAAGCAAGTTCCAAAGACTGACCACAGTGCCAAACCTGCCATCACCCACTAACCAAAGGCATCCTCCCGGTGTTCTTTTAATCCTGATGCGAATCTGAGAGGTATAGGGGAACCATGAACACGCCTGGAAGCAATGAATTCATTCCTTTAAAATAGCAGAATCCTGTGGGAACCACTGAGCCAGTGCACCAAGAGCTCAATGAGTCCAAGAAGTCTTGTTCCAAACCTTGTTAGCTCTCAAAGGAAGATGAGTCCTCTTTTCTCCTCTAATATTTTTAATCACAAATTATGTAGAAAACAGATGAGGTACAACTACGGAGTCTGCTCTGGGCCCTCCCCTCTTCTCTCTGTCTCTCTCTCTCTCTCTGTCAAAAACAATAAAAATAAATCTTTAAAAAATATATTTTTAATCACAAAATTATAGAGGAGCTACCAAATTACTTTGAAGGATTAAATATCTTAAGTTTTAAAAAAATTAATCTCTATAGTGAAATATAGAAATTTCAGAATGAAATAATTAAGTCCATTGTTAGGGAAAAGACAAACCTATATTGACCCCAAAAACACAAGATAATGATAGACTAGCATACAATTGAGGTTTTGTTTTTAGTTTCAGTTATTTCATTTTAGAGATCTCACAATAGTTCAAATTTATTTTTTATAAACAAACATGTAGTTATTAAAATTAACATTACCAAATAATATAGCTCCATAGATTTATAAGAGCTCATAGAAGTAAAAACAAAAATTCCACTTGACTGTTAAATTTTTAGAACTTTTGCAAACTAGTTGACATCTGACATGATGAAAATATTTATACCACCAAATTGTCACAATCTACAATTCAGAGTTCCCCTTGCCTCAAGACCCAGATGCTAAACGTTTATCAACACATCACTAGCAACGTTCATGGAGAAGTGTATTAAAAAACCAATTAAGATTTTCAAGTATTTGGGGTAGGATTGCACACCTGGGACCTATGTAATTTTTATCAACCAATGTCACCCCAATACATTTAACAGTTAAAATAATTAATTAATTTTCAAAAACGAACCACTTCAATTTTATACAATTGTCTAAAAAACATACATATGCTAAGTATAGCGAAAAGAAAAACGTATTCTAAACATCTTCCCAAGGCTGGATTATAAGGTTGAATCCAATTATTTTCTTATTGTCTAAGGTTTCCCATTCAATTATTACACAATATAGAAAGTGGACGACACTGTTAAAGCTAAAAGGCTGGGTTCTCAGATTTGTTTATTTCAGAAATGAGCAAATGTGATTATTCCAGAACTTTGTGGTTCCAATCTGTGTATCTACAATTTTTTTAATTAAGCCACTTAACTACCTATGAGTTTGTATCCATTTGGAAAAGAACACGACCTTTTTTGCCAGTGTGCAGAAGAAAAAAATTATATATATAATTATTATATATAAAATTATACATAATAAAGCATTATATAGGTGTATATATACATCTAGAGATAGATAAAATCTTTTAAAGCCATAAAATTCAAACTTGGTAGGTCTTCATAACTCAGTGAGAAAGGAAAACCAAACCAACTCTCAGCGAAGCAGTAAAGCAATTTTTAAGCAGCAAAGTTTTGAAATCACAAGATGAGAATAGAAAACTTCTCCACTAACCGGTAAGGTCAGCTGAGGACAGAGGGCCACTGAAGCATACTGTATGTGCAACAACCCAAAACATAGAAAGCCCACCAGGCAGCGCCCCTGGGCCCAGGTCAGAGCAGTGCAACAGGTGGGCAATGAGAGAAATCCAAGGCTTTCCTGCCTCCCCCACACCGTTCTTCACAAACAGACAGCATGCTATTGCAGTCAAGCTACCGAGGTCAGAACCAATAGAAGTGCACCGCTACTCAGAATTATCAACCTCAGAAATTCTCCAGGAGGTGAATGATCCCGAGAGTACAGCGAATAAAAGTTAAGTGCCTTGCTTCCCATGATTTCAAAGGTCACTTTTCTTACATGAAGGGCTTTTAAAAAGCATTTTTAAAAGCATGATGCATTTAAATAGCCACACCTTCACTGCCATCCTGACAGTGGATGAAAAGGTCACCTTAATATAGACCAGGCTTCAAGGATAAGTCCCCTGTGAGACACACTTGGCATGGACTATCTCATCTTCTTATACATCCCGTCAACAAAGAAATACCCAGGTATTTATTGAAGGTGTTTTTAAAGATCATGGTAACCCCCTCTATGAGGGTGAGCTGATAAATTTTGCCTCTCACTTAAAAGGAAAATCAACAGGGGGAGCTATTTTAATGAATTAAAACAAAAGAAAAGAAATATACCTATGTCATGTATTTTCAAAGCTGCTTAATTATTTTCCTACAGAATCACTACACACTTCCACGATCTCGATGAGGCATATCTTTTGCAATCATAGACCTTTCACTTCGTGGTTTGTCACTCAAATCGCCTTGCCCCACTTCTGTAGCTTTGAACCACCTTACCCAGAGTCTTCCTGTCTTCACATCAACACACTGGTCACCATAAATGACTTGCACTCATCTGTGAATTTCAACTGGAGGAACATTTTCCTCTGTTAAGAATTCAATAACAGCGCACTATTTGAACAAAACATCTGAACCATCTTCCATTTCAGTGTGCACTGGGTGAAAAATCTAGGCTTCTGTGTGTTCAAGGTCAAGAACGATGGAGGGCAGATACACACAACCAGGTATATCCAGATATGTGTAATGTAAAAACCAATTACAGTGGAGGCAAAATTTATCAGCCCGTCCATGTACTAATAAGCCCACCAAAGGCATTCTTTATTTCTTTCACAGTGTTTCTGATCTCTGTCTTTTCTGTTGGGGTCTTTCTTAGAATTTCTATCTTTCTGCTTGCATTGCCCATCTGTTCTTGCATGCTGTCTCTCGGTAATGGGTCTTAGCAGATCAATCACAGTTGTTTTAAATTTCCAATCTGATCATTCCAGTATCCCCTTCATCTTAAGACACTCACTGTCCCTTCAGACCATGTTGTCTTGCCGTTTAGCATGTCTTGCAACAATTTCTTGATGGCAGAACACTACATACTGGATAAAAGAAACTGTTGTAGATAAATAGGTCGATAGTAATGTGGTAGTAAGTTGGAGTGGGAGGGGAAGCCTTCTACAGTCCTATAATTAGGTCTCTGTCTTGTAGTGAGCTTGCCTCCCTGGACTGTGAACTTCACACATGCTTCTCAGTCTCCCCCCAGCCCCCTTGGGTGGGACAGGATGGCTCAAGTGGGTTAAAGTGAGAGATCTCTCTTCTCCCACGTGGACTCTAGAGCTGACTGGAGTTGAATATTTCCTTCCTGCCAAATAAGTTAGACTCTGGTAAACTCAGCAAGAGACGATCCAGTTGACCAGTTTCTCTTAAGGTCAGGACATCTTAAGAAGAACGGAGTGCTCTGGTATATCTCAAAATCGCTTTCTTTTTCTCTCCCCCTGCTAGAAGCAGGAGGAAATTTTCCTCCAATGTCCTGGTCAAGCTCCTGTAGGAACTACTTACAACGGTGTAGCACACACCCACACACCCAACATCACACACTGTGACAGGGTCCCCTGGAGTCCTTAACTCTGGGATGCACACACTGAGCCTACAGAAACTTGCTGGCTACGGTTCAGGAGTTTCTCCCCAGACACTGATTTTCACTGCAGTTTCCACTCGTGAATCTCTGCTCTAGGAAGCTGGGACTACCTGTGTGTGTGCATCCAGCGGCCTGTCTCTCCAATGCTGGGGGCAGGTATTTGCACTGGGTCTTCCCCTCTCTTACAGATCCGAGAAGAGTTGCTGAATTTTTTGGTCTGTTCAGCTATTAGTTCTTGTTCGGATGGAGGAACAACTCCCAAGCTCCTGACATGAAACAGGAAACCAGTGGAATAACGCGATCTAGAGACCTTCAGACTCAGACAAACGTCTAACAACAATCTGACTTAGATTCACTCTTCAAGTGTGAGTGGTCTTTTAAGGGGAAAAGGTCCGCCTGGCCTTTGCGGAGACAGAATCAGATACGACTGACAGGAAAAGGAGAAAGGGTTAGCATCAGAAAGAAAAATTAAAATGCAGAACAACAGTTTTTACATACATACGTTATTTTATTTCATTCTCACAGCAGTCCCATGAAACAGGGATTTTATCTCCACTTAATCAACGAGAAAACTTGAGACTTAAAGACTTTGAACACAGTCACAGAGATAATAAGCAGAGGAGCAAAAACGGGCCTCTTTATCACTTCGCAACACTTGTGCCAGAATTTTCCAAAGAAGTCAATAAGAAACTAAATAGGAAGAATTACTGCTTTAAGATTTTTTAGTAAATTCCTTGTTTATTCTTTTTCTTAGTCTATGCATTTTCCATCATGATTAGTAGCAAAGGCTCTTGGAAACCAAAACACATGATTTTGCTTTGGTTATCATAAGAAACGATTGTTTTGAAGTTTGGGTACTAGTCCATAGCCAACCTGATAAAAAGAGATCCTCCTGAGGGAAGAGGTAGATAATGACAGAAATTGAGAAGATGAAAAAAAGACACAGGTCGATTCCTTAGCGAATATAACAAGGAGTCAGAAGAATATGGAACATTTCATTTGGTCTAGAATCTGAGGCCTCAGTCCGCAACTCAGAAGTCCTGTGTAAGTTCCCCAACATCAGCTTTCCTCTGTAGCATTTCAGCATCTCGACCTGAAAGGCTGAACCGATCAATTCATTCCTTAGATCTGCACATCCCCATTTCCTCAAGTCATTCATTACGTGGGCTACACTCCTGACGGATATATTTGTCAACAGGCTTTCTTGCAACATATTCTTCCCAGAAGGCTTGGAGACCCTCTTTATAAAAATATCCCTTCCACCATGCCTGTTCCATATTCACAACTGAGATACAAATGCAGACAGAGGGCAGGTGATTCAGAATGACAGCCACGGTGATCAGAGTTCCGGGGCTGATAGATCTCCAATTAGCCATAACTGCCACCTCCCCCTCTCCTTGCCATTACAACCTAGTGGAAGAAAGGTTGAAAGGGCTGAGGGGTAAAAGAATAAAGGAAATTACCAAAACGTTACTACATAGCTTCAATATGCTGCGCTAGCCATGTCTGTGGACTTTACTTTCGTTGAATAGTCACCAAGTCCTTCTGACTCTCCTTCTTGTCATTTCTTTTCCTTTATCTTTAGAATTATCACTTCCTGACCTTTCAGCTAAGATCAAGTGTGTCTTTAAAATTCACAGTAGTTACTCCAACCACATTTCCCTTGTATAAAAAAATAGAGAGATGGGGTAGCTTCTGCTCAAGATTGTAGAGTACGGTTAGACCTTCATAGTTCCCTCTGCTATAATCACATAGCAATAACGGGCAGATTAGAAAAGGAGAAAATTAAAAGACATAACTGAGATCGAATAAAAGATAAACGCCTCAGTAGCCAAGAGAGAACAAAAACACTGGGAGACAGGAGCTTAAGCTGGGGAGTCTTGGAACTTTATAAACAAGTGGTGTTTGCCTGACTTTCAGCTCCTATAATTGGCACAGACCACCATGCATGAAGCCAGAGGCTAAGTGACAGTCACAGCGCCTGAAACACCCAGGACATGGCGGGGACACAATGGGATGCAATTAGAAATAAACCACTAGAAGCCCCCAGCTCCTCTAAGCCTTTTATTAAGACACTGCATTGCTTACTTCCCCTGTGCCTCTAAGTTCTTAAATCACAAAAACACTAAAGAAAGGTTTCTTTCCCCTTATCCTCAAGGGATTCCATATCCTTTCTGTTTGGACCACCCTGGAAGGGACAGGAAGACAGTTTGGAAAATTTATTGAAGTACCAGCGAGTCGGCATTTTTTGTGCTCAGTTCCCGGAGCTCAGATTTCCACAGGACAACGAGAACAGGAACGCAGGGCATTCGTGCTCACAATGGATTGTGTTACAGGAGAGGCCCCTTGCGCTTAGGGGGCCCTGGTCTTTATAATGTGGAGTAGATGTGTGTGCTCTTTGCTCCAGGTGGACACATCTATACCGGGAAGCAGTGGTGTCTCTGTTATCGAAGCCCAAGCTTCATAAACACCCTTTAAAAGTCCTAAAGGAAGGGCAGTCAGGGCCTGACTTGCAGGGGATTCAAAAACATGAAAGACCCATGGACAACTGTCTCCCGGGAACGACATGAAAACACCCTCCCTCTCCTTAGTCAGTGGGAAAATACGAAGTGAATGATATAATATACCCGTTACACTGGGTTAGAAAAAAATAAAAATCTACACATAGGAAGTATGAATGTGGGTAGAGAGAAATGGCAACAGTTGAGCACGGCTGAAGACAGAGCAAGCAGGACCTGTCACTTTGCAGAGCAATCGGGCAGCATGTACTATAGTAAAGCTAAAGATGCTCATGTCCCAGGACCCCAGGGTTCCAACTCTTGGTATATATGACCATGAAGCCCTTGCAATTGTTGACAGAAAAATACGTGGTTGGCAGGATTCCGTGCATGTATGACAGCACCGTTTATAAAACAGAGAAGGGAAGCTGGGATGGCTCAGCGGGTTAAGCGCTCGCTTTGCAGCCCTGGAGCCCAAAGATTGAATCCCAGCTCCAGCCCATGGGGACCCATATGCTGAACGGGGTTGTACCCCCAGTTCAGTTCTCGCTGGGACCTATGCAGGAGGCTCCTGGCCCAGTTCCTGCCCTGAGCAGCCCCACAACCACCTGTGGAGTGAAACTATATGAAAAAATGATGATGTCAGTTATGGAGATTGCTTTGGGTCCTCTTCCTTCTCTCTGTTTCTGTCTGTCTCTCCCTCTGTCAAAAAACAATAAAAAATAAATAAATCTTTATAAAACAGAGAAACTAGTATCAGTTCTGTTATCCATCAGAAGTGAGTGACTAGGGAAAAATACCATATTTTTCCATGTATAAGTCACCCCCATAGATGACCCCTACTTTTCTAACCCAACCTACTCCCATGTATAAGACAACCCAATTTTTAGTCGAACAGTTTTAGACAAAAAGTACTGTCTTATACACAGAAAAATACAGAATGCTCTATTCATGAAATAGAAAACTCTACAGAAGTAAAAATGAATGAACCAGAGCTGTATGTATGCTCATGGATAGTCCTCAAAAATATTTTGAGCTTAGTATGCCGGTTATACAACATTTAAGACTTGTAAAAATTATTATTTGTTGTTTTTAGATAATAGTTTATGTAATATATTTATTTTTTAAAAGAAAATAATCTTGCATGGGAATATTAAACACTAAAGCCTTGATAGGTTTTCCTTGTAGGAAATGAGGGAATTCAGATGAGGAAGGGTTCCCAGAAGGCCTTAACTATAGCTGTGATAGTTTCTTGAGTTTAATGATGTAAAACAAATGTAGTACAATGTTAAGCCTGGGTATAGGAGTGATTGTTAAAATATTCGATATTTTTTATTATACATGTGAAACATGTTCTCTGAGGAATGATTAAAGCTGTGTGCATAGTGGGGGTTAATGATTTATTATTCCTGCATCAGATCATTTAGTCTTATGGCCAAGAAAGACACTGTAGCTTCATGATTGAGAAGCTATACTTTAAAGTAAAATACCTAAAAATACTAAAGTTCAAAATCCCAGCTTTCTCCTTAATAACTTGTGTTGTATTAACCAAGTTAACTAATATGTGTAAGTTTCAGTCTCTATGGAATTCTGGGAAAATAATATACCTTACATTCCAGGGTTGTTAAAAGGGCTACATGAGACAATCAATAAAAAAAAATTAAAAAATTGGCTTCTTTTATCTGAAAAAAAGCATTTAAAAATGTTCACTGAGATATGATATTAAGAACAATTTAATGTGTATTTTCTAGCTCCTCTCTTATCTTTGGTTATAGCACTCTAATGCGTCTTTATAATCTCACTGGAAAATAAGAGGTACGGTGCATGCTTTTTCACTTCTTTCAACACATTCTTTATACCAGCTGAGCACTCATCTCACTATTCCCCAGTCTTCTTGGGCTAGTCTGTGAGAATGTGATCACCCCCATTTCCTCCACCTTTGATGTTAATATCTTTCCATTCTCCATGGCTTATCCAACTGTTATTTTTCTTTACAGCCTATGTCAAGACCCATTTCCATAAGACTTCCCTCGATCTTACTACTAACTACACTTTGCTCTAAATAGTCTCACCTGAATAAAAACATATTACTATCCATGACCAACAAGTTCAATGTTTTACATTTCATGGCACACTATAGTTTGAAGTCATTTATACATTATGGCACTCACGTGACATTCTTATGAAAATCAGCTACTGTGCAGAACTAATTTTATATCTGCTGACTCTTAAGTTTCATACTTTGCATCACCTTGTGTGTTAAGTATGAGTATCTTTTCAAAAAGTTCACCTTTAAAAGTATACTTCATTCTTGTCTTTTTTATTACATTTATTGAAGTGGCATTGATTAGTAAAATTATATAGGTTTCAAGTATACAATTCTATAATACATCATCTATATATTGCATCATGTGTTCGCCACCCAGAGTCAGTTCTTCTTCCATCACCATGTATTTGACCCCCCATCCCTCCTTTACCACCCCCCTTCCCTCTTATCCTCTTGTAACCACTAAACTGTTGTCTGTGTCTATGAGTTTTTGTCTTTGTCTGTCTTGTTCCTTTTTTGTTCAGTGTCTTTTATAAATAACTTCCCTACATAAGTCATTTTTAAAAACTGAAAACCGTAGATGTTTTCATAGCAAGTATAAACTCATCAGTGACAATAAAAATGAGCCATCAACTATCCTACAATGTCCTGTCTCCATGGTGTGTGTGGAGGCCCTGTTCCATCTCAATACGACCTATTCAGTTGGCAAATAGTGGGTAAGTATGAAACAGACGGGTCCATAGGAAAACTAGGAGAAGGTAGAAGATGGGCAGTTTGCAAGCATATCTATGCTACGTGATCCCTCTGACCTAAATAAATGAGCACTCAAACAGAAAGTCCTCGTGCAAGCTTTTGCAGGGCTTCAAGAAGGAAGTTATCAAGGCTGCCTATGTCAAAGGAGACCAGTGACTTCAACGCTATGAAACTGTCCGTGGTGCTGAATTTTCAGTCTCTACCCCTGATTTATCAGGAATGATAAACTGGAGATTAGGCATGAAGAGACTGAATTTTCAGAAGTTAACAAACACACAAATACAATTACTTGTGAGAATTTGTGTAGGCACATTGTCAAAGTTTATATACAAAAGACAAATTGAGCATAGGTTAAAATACTTGTAAATAAATTCCTTCAATATCAGGGCAATAATTTTTTCTGTACAATCTTAAGGGCTAACAATTTTTTTTTTGAGAAGAATATGATGAAAGCATTACTCAAATAATTTTAAGCTATGTTGGTACATATTACAAATTGTGGGAATTATGTTTTAAATCCAGGATCCATAAGAACATAACCTAATTAGGACCTTTGTACTTTTAAATCTTTGTCCCTAATGAGTTATAAATGCTGAAATTTAGATATTATGCTTCCAAACATCTCCATTCAGCAGAATTGGTGTAAGTTGAACCTTCCTTGAAATTTATTCACAAATGTTAAATTTCCAAATGATTTCTTTTAATGATACCCTCACCTATGAGTTCCCAGATTACATATAACCAAAGATACTTGGGCTTAAAGGTATTGAAATTATTTACATTGGTTTTATAGGATTATTACAAAGTCCTCAGGGGTGTAACAACAGGGATAAAAATAAATGAGGATAAAGACAGATAAATAGATATAAATGTTAATATGTATGAAGAATGTTCCTTATAAATAAAAGAAGTAAACTATCTACTTATTTTTTATTTTTTGCTTATCAAACTTTGGATAAAAACCAAGAGATTTTTAGTAAGGATAAGGTATAATAATGATGAATATCTCTTTCTTTAAAAAATTTTCTATTTGTCATCTAATGACAATTTTTCCTTAGCTTTGGAATATTTTATAACTAGATCTTTGGAGGAAACTCTCAATTTAAAGAAAATGTTCTTTTCTCCCTTAAAATTGGTAAGTCAACCAATCTAGGCACCGTAGGGTTGAGGTGATGTCCTTAATATTTTCATATAATGGTATGTATATATGGTACGAAGTTCATTTTTGCTAAATTTCAAGTTTTGTTTCAGAAGATAAAAGTCTGAATTGGGCAATGTTCCCAGAAGTTCCTTTGGGGGAAAATGACACATTTCAAAATTGCAGAGTTCCAGTTGTATAATATTTGGTTAAAATAATCATTTTGAAATGGTGGATTTCTGTGTCTATGTTTAAAGAACTGTTCTGTGGACTTGAGTTGAGACTTGAGAGGTGGCAAATTACATAGACCCCAGTCTGTATACAGTCACAGCTAATAATACACATAAGTATTGAGTTGTAATATCAACCAAATGCACTCATGTATCCTTATTTGAACTTAGGACAATGCTCTCCTCATTGAAAATAACCAAAACAAGATACCTACACAGCACTGCTGGATTTCTGAAAAATATGCCACTAAAAAATATCTACTCCTCCCTTGAAGCCAAAAGTAATGTCTTCTTAAAAGTAAAGTTCTCTTACAGCAGCAATATGTGCAATTATATTCTGGTCTAGCTGCTGTACCCACTTCTACATGTGAGTTAAGAGAGATGAAAATGACCCCAGAAGAAATGTAAGAACTGAGTCTGGTAAGGCTGAAAGATGTAATTATCTTTCTATGTGACACTAACATTTTTCACAGAAAAGACAACACTGAACTGTCAGTGATAAACAATGTTAGTTTAAATTAAGATCTACAATAACCTGATAAACATACACAACTTGTCTCAACCTAGTGACTTCCTGAGACCCCGCTTCACCCAACTCCTGTACTACATGAGGCTCTATCAGCAGCTGGGCCTTTCAGGATCTAGCAGGTGGCAGCAAGCCTCAGGATGGACTGGCCTTAGGTAGAGTCACCCCAGGCCAGATACTGACGGCAGCCATCCTTGGTTCACACAGTGGCCTCTCCAATGTGCCTCCAGGTCCAACACAAGCAGCAGTCAACTGAGGATCACCTTATACATCCTACCAGGTAGTTCCCAGTTGGTCATAGTCAGTGGCTGACCTGGGCTTGCATTGGAGCTGCCCCCCAAAAGCCCCAATACCAACATATCTAGAAGCTGGCTTCAGACCACAACAGAGCATCACCCAACTAGGTGAACCAAACAGGCCCACACCAAGACACATCATAATTAAAATGCCAAAGGTTAAAGACCAAAAGAGGATCCTAAAAGCAGCAAAAGAAAGGCAACTAGTTACAAGGGAGCTCCCAAAAGATTGTCAGCTGATTTCTCAACAGAACTTTTTCAGGCCAGCAAGGGATTGACATGAAATATTTAGTGATACAAAGCAAAGACATACAACTAAGACT
>PVKE010021344.1:0-26614 GCA_004027555.1 Craseonycteris thonglongyai | reverse complement strand
TCTTTCTTTTTCTTTCTTTTTTATTGTTAAATTTATTGGGGTGACATTGGTCAGTAAAAATTACATAAATTCCAAGTGTAAAATTCAACAGTACTTTGTCTAGATGTTGCATTATGTGTTCCCCACACAGAGTTCAGTTCTCTTTCTATCATACATTTGAGTCCCCCTCCCCCCTTCCCACCCCCTCCCCACTTACCCTCTGGTAACCACTAAACTATTAACTGTGTCCATAAGTATTTGTTTCTTTGTTTTTCTCAGTTTTATATTCCACATCGGTCTCAACTTTATTTTTCCAAAATCCTATTCCAACAAGCTATTCTATAGTCATCAAAAACAGGCACAGCAATTTTATTGAAAATTTAAAATTAGAGTGGGTTCAGTTCTTTTATCAAAAAATGTAATTACATGGAAGTCACTATTTCTCAGGTTTCAAGTGAATTTAAATCAGTTTTATCATTTGCAGACTTTCCAGAACCATTAATATTGTTATGTGTATTATAAATCTCAATAAAAAGAATCTATAGCATGCTTGTTTACCCAAACTTATTTGATTGGGATACTATTTTTAGAAAGACCAATTTGTTGAATATTTTACTTTCAACACGTAGATCAGAAAACTCTCCAAGAAATATTCACTTTTATTTCATTAAAACAATGTTTTTGTTAGAAGCCTGCATTTCTGTGTTCCCTCTGGACTTGGATTTTTCCATATGCTACACAGTCATCTTTTTAACAAATTGACAGATATAATCATCATCCCTATCTCTTCATATTCCCCGTTCAATATGTTGAACTAGAAATGATCAGCCCTGGGAATTATAATCCTGTAATAGCAGAACTTCTTCTCCTTCATTAGTCACGAGCAATGCAGGCCTTATACCAAGGGCTAGAGGGGAAGCCCACAGTGGTTCTTCCGCTTTCTGTGCATGAAGTAACTGATTCTGGAAATCAAGACTTTCACTGTGTGGTTTCCAATACAAAGGCTATACTGGTGTAACTCTTGGTTTGTGACAGGAACTGCGGCCTGTGTGTGACAAAGCTTGACAGATTACCCAGCAAAGTTGTAAAACTAACAACTTTTCGTTTTGCTGTCTTTTGGTGTATATTGGTCCTCTTTCTTCTGTCTCCATCCAAAGTTTTTAGTCTAACATCCAAATTCCAGTCCTGTTTTTAGTCCCAACCTTTCCCAATCTGTCTTTAGGACTTCCTTTGATTATTGATTCTTTAATTTATATGTGGTGTCATTAATTCGTCCAACAATTGTTTTTTATGTTAGATTACTAGAGAGACAAATGTGGGGTTTGCCATCTAGAAGCTTTGGTTTCACAGGAGAAAAAAGATGTGTAGAATCCATTCAATGTATATGATAATACAGTAGATTAGAAATGCTATTAAACAGGGAACAATAAGGAGGCATAGGGTATCTGGGAAGGCTTCATTGAAAAGGTGACATCTGAACTGATCCTTGGTCTATAGAGAATTTTGTGTCTCTTCTATGTGCCAGCAATAAGAACACAATCATGAATAAACCTAATAAATAACACTGAGTGTCATGCACTCTTGTGGTTGCTCTCCCTGTGTCTTCTTTCACAACAATTGTAGAAAGTATGCACCATTTCCTTGTCATTTTGTAAATGAACAAACTGAAACATTTAAGTAACTTGTCTGAAGTCACTCAGTACGTGGTAAAGCAGGGCTTTAAATCCAGAAAGCAAGGCCCAGGGTCTGTGTGCTCACTACACTCTACTACACTAGACTGTGCTCTACTTTACATTGTTCTGGATTGCATGGCAGTTAGAGTCTAATATAGGAGATAGCATAGGGCACAAGTGATTATGATGCGAGTTTAGGTGTAAAACATGGGATATGCAAAGTATTTGGGAGCTTCACCCAGACATAGAAGATTAAGGGATTGAGCACATGTAAACTAGGACCTGAAAAATAAATTGGAGTTTGCTAGGAAAAAGAGAATGAACCAGGCAAAGGAGTAGGGAAGGTCAGGGTTAGTGATTCAGCAGAGGGTATGAATGTGCACACATCCAGTGATAAAGGAACATGGCCAGATACCAGAAGCAACTATTCTGTGTGACCCCAGGGTAGAGCTGTCCCTAGAACAGTTATTACACAGGTCTGTTGTGACACTAAATGAACAAATGTTTCAAAAGAACCTAAACCCGGGATGGCATAAATTAGATGTTCTTTGATATGTTCCCTTACCCTTTTTTTTTTTTCTTAATTTTACTTGTAGCTAATGGTTATAACAAATTCCTGCTCAATTTGTGAGTGTGTGTGTGTGTGTGTGTGGTATGTTGAGGGAGTCCTTAACCACGAGTCAATAAGTCATCCTAAAACAATGTCATTGTTTTTTGGGGAGTCTAAAAGCAAATCTCAAAAATGTGGAAAATCAAAACGAGATCCAATGAGTCATTTTTTTTTCCCAAGAAAAAATATAAAGTAAATGAGATAACCACATGCAATATTTGGGGCCATCCCCTATGAAGAAATCAAGTAATAGGAGAAAGGGAAAAGAAAGAAGAGGAAGAGACAAAGGAAGAAAATAAGGATTTTACCAGTGTGAGAGATATCACAAGCTAAAGTAAGGCTGCGACACAGCACAACTTCAGAGGGTGTCTTGTGTGTTGTACTCTATGGGTCAGCACAGTCCACAATCTGTACTTCCATATGTGATGACTCTAAACCATGGCTAAATACTGGGGATACCAAAAAAGTGTCTACACATTTGGAGAGATGCTATCTATGTATTTTGAAGTTGGATTGAATTACAGTAGCAATGTGTAGTATGATGTTCACTTAAAAGATGGCATCCATCAAATGAATGCTAGCATTTCCATGCAACTGCAGGGCAGTAAAAAAAAAAAGAAAGATAAAAATGGCAGAAGCACAGTTGTCGTTCAAGGAGTACAAGACCATTTTGAGGTGACATTTGAAATTTGAGAATATTGTAGAAGTACAACAATGGAGGCGTGAATAAGCAACAAAACCTCCATCAGGTCTAACAATTCATGCATTCATGATGAGTTTGAGATGTGTGGTGAATTGAAATGGCATGCACAGACATACAAGTGGAAACTTTGGTCAATGTTGCTCAAGCAGTAGTTCACCATAATCAGAAGTATCTGGATGCTGATGGTAACCATTTTGAGCACCTCTTGTAATTGCAGTAGCCAAATGTGATTTGTATTCATCTTTTGTTATTGATATATATATTGACTATTACAAACTTTAATACAGGTTTTTCCTCTCTGAAAACATGTACACAGTTTTTGGTACCCTTTGCTGCAATGCAGGCATATTAGAGCTCAATTGGTGGACAATTTTCAGGCCATTAGTAATGTTCAACAGTGAAATTAGTTATATTATGAAGGAAAAAGATCTCTGTTGACTGGAAGTTTCCAATTAGAAATAGATGTAGGTTGTACTTATTATCAGGGATATTATAGGAAAGACGGAAGCTGAGCTAGATTACCTAAGATTTGTCCTGATTCACTCTAAAGTTTGATGTTTATGTGATATATATATTTTATAACAAGCTGAATGACATCTATTTCTTTTGAATTCCTAGTTCTTCTGTTCCTCTATTAGAATAACCTGAATGTAGGCTTTATTCACTGACAGCAGATACATCCTGCATTTGGCTCACTTATCTTCACAATACCTCCAGTATCCCCATTTTAAAGATTTATTTTTATTGTTTTTGACAGAGAGAGAGATACAGAGACAGAGACAGAGAGAAGGGAGAGAGCCCAGAACAGTCTTCACAGTTGCACATCATCAGTTTTTCCACATAGTTTCATTTCACAGGTGGGTGGGGCTGCACAGGGCAGGAAGTGGGCCGGGGTCTCACCCCAGTGAGAACTGAACTGGGGGCACTCCCCAGTTCAGCATGTGGGTCCGCACGGGCCCGGGCCAGGATTTGATCCTCAGTCCCCAGGGCTGCAAAGTGAGTGCTTAACCCACTGAGCCATCCCGGCTTTCCCTAGTATTCCCATTTTAAAGATGCTAAAGAGTGAGGCCCAGATAGATGGTCTATCTGGGAAGCACCCATTAATGCAGAGCTCTTTGCAGTAAATGATCAGAATTTCTTGTAATGCTAGCTGAAGCTAACAGTCTTAGAGGACAAAAATACCTAGAAAATAAAAATCTTAGAGGGAGAAACAAACACTAACAGAAGAAAACGTTCCTGGCAAATATGATGCAAATAAAAATGACACTTGGTGGGTGTTGCTGAATGAAAATATTAGCTGGATAAAAATGCTAACAAATCTTAACAGCTGAATATTGCTGATAATGCACAGCAAACAGTATTTGCTGAAAGAAAATATATTAACTGCAGAAGAAAGGAAAGGACCCAGAGTGATTTATAACAAACAAATGCTTAGAGAGGAAGAAGTTTCCTACAGTAATAAACTGCTGTAGTAGCCACAGCTCCAGTGTCAAAATGCCTCAACCGGACTTGGCAGATTTTGTTTTTTCATTTCATTTTAAAAATAATTTTTATTTATTTAAGTTAAAAAGAACAGTTCTGTGGTATTTATATGCATTTGACTCTTTTTTTTAATGTGTATCTATCTATCTATCATCTATCTATGAATAACATTATTTTTTTAAATGTAGAATACAGAAAAAGTAGAAAAATAAAAATGTGTCCTTAGTTAATGTGCAGTGCATGACCTACACCACCCAAAAGTTAGTGGAATACATACACTGTTCATTCTTCGTTGTATTTTTCTTTTCAGTTCTCTGGTATCAATTTGTTGGTTTTTCTTCCCTATGTTGCAATCAGATAATATTAATCCTGCTTTTTACACTATTCCCATTATTTGAATGTATTAATAATAATTGTAAATATTTTAACTACTTCATGTAACTCTATACAAGGTTACCTACAGGTCTGTAGACTGAGGTCTTCTGTGCTGCTTTAAGAGTCTACCAGTTTATCTAAAGGAGAAGCTGAAGATTAACTACCGTTAGCTTTTGTAGTTGTTTATTAGTGTGCCTGTCTCTGTCATTGGGCACTGCAGTATTTTAGTCATAAAAGGCAATGGCTGTGATATCCTATAGTGGGTTGAATGCTGGTTCCCCATTTCTCTGCCCCATGAAGATAAGTCTGTGTCATAACCTTCAGAACCCATAAACATGGCTCTATTGGAGGAAGGATTTTTGTAGATATGATTGTATTTAGAATTTTGAGATGAGATCATCCTAGTTTATCCAGGTAAAACCTAAATCCAAGGATATATGTCCTTGTGAGAGACAGACAAGAAGACCACACAGACACACAGAGGAGAAAGCTTTGTGAAGACAAAACCAAAGAGTGGAGTTTTGCTGTCATTGCCAAGGAGTGCCTGCGACATCAGAGGCTGGAAGAGGGAAGGACAGCTGCTCCCCTAGAGCCTCTGGAGTCAGTGTGGCCCTGCCAGCACCGTGACTTTGGAATTGTGGCCTCGAGAACTGGGAGACCAGAAATTCCTGTGGCTTAAGACACCAGTTTGTGGCAATTTGTTACAGCAGCCTCGGGCCATTAATGTACATTCTTAGTTATATTATTGTTATCAAAACTGAAAATAGGTCATTATCACCTGAGTAATACAAAGGGACCTTCGGAAGATTGAAGCTATGTGGAAATAGATTTTGTTAATCATGACAGTTTTAAGGAATCACTTCTGAAATGTGATGTGCTTCCAACAAAGGAATGTTGTCTTTGCTTTGGAGAAGCTGCTCATACATCATAGGGTTACGAACAAGTTAGTATCTGATCCCAGCATGAGGGAAATTGGAAGGAGCTAAGGTGCACAAAACATAACATGTAAATAACCTAATGTCTGGATTATTTAATGAAATATAGGGCTTCTTCCTTCCCTTCCATTTTTCTAAATTATTACATACAAATATCAACCCAACTTGATTATCAACAACACATCCTTATCATTTTCACTCATGCAGAGCAAGCTTTTCCATAAATATTCATGAACATTTTTTTGTTTTTACTCATTCAAAATCTTTGCTTCATGGTCTGGTGTTAGATTTCTGGCACTGTTCAATGTCAAGGGCACTGTAGCTTCCTCTAAACAAAATATCCTGGCTATCTGCAGAAATGCAGCTGTAGATGCAGACTTCACAGTCTTACATCAAAAAAACTAGTATTTGACAAAATCCTGTAAGTTGACAGGCATACACACACAGACACACACACACTTTATCCAGCATCCAGGCTTTGGAGATATGTTATTGGCGCGGTGTCTTTAAGCATGCAGTGAAAGCCACAGTATGTGTGCACCCATAATGTCTCTGGCTACATGAATGTGTCTTCAAATGACATGCATTTCTTGCAAACATAGACGAGAGTTAAGTAAGTGACACTTCTATTACACTGATTGACATTTCATTATCTAAATGCCTAGCCTTCTTTTTGCTTCAGGATAATTAGTTGTCAGTTCTTTGAAGCAATTACACTTTTAGTGTTACTCCAATTCTTCAAAAGGCAATGGAGAACACTAAGAAAATCTTAATTTCAGACCAAGCAAAAGTCCTGAGAAAGATGTCTGGATTTCAGAGGGTTAGCCCACTAATAAATAAATAAATAAATAAATAAATAAATAACCCAACACCTTTTATGTTACCTATAGGAAAGAAAGGGAAACCAATTATTTGAATCAGTGTCTCATCAGTAAATTAGATAGGTTGGTCAAAATCACTGAGGTTTTTTTTCCAGAAGTGATAGTTGTGATTCTCAAAGTTGGTGGTATTTATCACTGTGCTGAACATGAAGTTTTCATCAAAATGTGGTTACCTCATCCTACCTCATACTTTATGAAGAAAATGCAATTTATTTTTGTGTATCTGCATGTTTAATGTCTTCTCCAAATTTTTAGAAAAACACTTTTTTTTTCTGCTTTTAATTTCTCTCTTGTAGCTTCATAGCACATATGAAAACAATCTCATTTTTCTTTGGCACCAGGCTTATTATTGAATTTCTAAATAAGTTCAACTTTGCTCTGCAGAGATCTATATAAAAAGAAAGCATCTGGAGAACAGACATGAAGATATAGACAATACCCAAATGTGAAAGATGCATGACAGTAAACAGGGTCAGGCTTAAAAGGAGGTGGTTGGTATGGGCATTAATGTAAACTGGCGATAGCCCCACATATAGCAATGAGAAATCAAGCCACGAAGAAGGGACTGACCCAAGAGCTAAGCTCTTGCCTAAGCCATCAATATAGAGCATAAATGGAGTGTCCCAGAGCAAAGGCCTCAGTATGGGTGAGTGTGTGCCAGGAAGGTACAGCCATACAATGCTGGAGATAATTGAGCCCTAAAGATCGTGAGGTCTACCCCATTTCAGTCAGTCAACAAATACAGACTTAGTTTTTGCTATGGATTAGATGCTGATCTCTAGGTTACATCCTGAGAATTCAATGGGGAGCAGGTTAACATGGCCCCTGTCCTCACTTGTGACACAGTCAGTCAATGGGGAAACAGGCTAAAAATGGTGGAGCAAACTGCTCAAGGTCACACAGCCAGTTTGTGTCAGAGTAATATCCAGAATTTGGGTGTTTGGAATCTTTTAAATGGCTGCCAGTAGCTGTGAAGCAACTGCCAACTACTCAGGATTCAAATGCTCTGTCTTTTTGTCTGAATAAATATATGGCCTGGACCGTCCTCCTCCAGAGCTCACAGAGCTAGCTGCAGAGTTTCATGTTCATGGAGCACATAGTCATTGAACCATGGCTGAAGACAACAGATTCACCTACTAACCAAGTGAGCACTACTTTTTAAAAACTATCCCAGACTTTAGCTTCACTGACCTCCACCCTTGACCATCTACCATTAGAGATTCCAACTGTTGAATTTTTATAATTCATTTCTTCCAAAGGGCCCATACCCTGCAAGGTGCTCTCATGGTGCTGAAATGCAATTGCTTCTGGAGCAAAAGCAGAAGGTCATTGAATATCTCATCTATAAAATTTGCCACATCATGTTGGCAGACATTGAGAAGTGAGGTGTCACATAGCTGGCACTCTTTGTCTTGAATGTGTGTGTCGCTGTGTGTTTTTTGTAGGGAAAACGCGGTGGGGAAGGAGTGGTATAAATAGTTTCTAGAATATTCTAATCATAGATCATTAGAATCAGAACATTTATTGGGTTTCCTTGAGTTATTTATGTGGAACGTCATACACAGTTTAAGCGACAGCAGCAGCAGTAAATAATTAAATATTGTAATTCTTAGCCCAGTGTTCAATTTCTTTTGCTGCTGGTTATTAATACAAAATTTCAGATAATCCAGTGGTTAATGCCAAATTAAATGCAAGGATATTAAATACCACTGAGGAGCTTTTTTTTTGTGTTAAGCAGCACACTCCCCTATCATTGGTGAGTACCAGCAGTCTTTGCTTAAGCACAGGTCTAGTTCTTCATTGAGAGACTCTGAGTTAAAGTTTAAATGAGTGATTGCCATATTATTTTTACTTAAGCAAAAGAGATCTCAAAGAGAAGAGTCCACACATATAACCAAGCTACCTTGCCCTGCCCTTAATGGATGCTCAATAAACATTAGTTGAATAACTAGGCCAAGAGTAGTCTTCAAAAAAACTTATAGCAATGAGGAGCAACATGAGACAGGGTAAAGAGCAAATGACTTATAATTTGAAGTTTGGGATATTGGGCCATTACTTACCCTCTTTGAGGTTCAGTTTCTTCATTAAAAAAATTCAGATAATAATACCCATTTCTCAGGACTATTTTGGGAAATTAAACAAAATAATATTGGAAAGTTCTCACTGTCATATCAAGTGCTATATAAATATGCTTAATAAATACTAACTGTAATCTCTTGCTGCAATATATTTGGCTTTCCAGAGAAATAGAATATTATTTTCTGTAGTAGTTCCAGAATTGGATATGTGGATTGACTGCACGAGAGTTGCCAAATAAGTTAGAAAAATATAGATTCTCAAGTTCTACCTCAAGCCTACTGAGTTAGAAGTTTTAAAGAAGGGATTTAGTTTAGAGTCCTCTTATGCACTCGAATATGCAACTCAATTTAGGAACAGTGAATTTTTTTGAGGATAGAGCTCCTTCAAATAATGATAACCTTCTAGAGCAGGTGTTCCCAACCTTTTTATACCCTAGGGCGCATTCTAAAATATTGGTAGGGCGGCGGGCACCAGCTATTTCTAAGGATATTTATTATTGAACAAGAATAAAAAATAATAAACAAAAAATAATTAAAAAATAATAAATTTATTGTACAAATTATATACACACAAAGAAACATATATACAAAATGTAATACAAAGTAAATAAGAAACACACGTATGATAAAATCATTTAAAAAAACATAAAAGAAAACATAAAAAAAACAATCTGTTAGTGTGATCTTTGGCATTGCATTTCATTGGTCAGTGCCTCGTAATTAGGAGAGTATGACGGCAACCCTGTTAGCAAACAATTATTAAGATGCTCATTGGTAAGTCGAGATCTAAATCGTGATTTTATTATATTCATGTTTGAAAACAAAGATTCGCATAAATACGTTGACCTGAAAAACGATTTGATTTTATATGCCACTTTTTAAAAAAATGGGAACCTTTCTTTGTTGACTATATTCCATAAGTCCTCTGATATTAAGGATTTTAGCAAAATATTGTTCTTAAGTTTCAAAATTTCTAACTCTTAGTTCTTCTGTTGTCCCCTGAACAAGGTCTGCAGTACATGCAGCTAGTTCTATTACATTTATTTGGCAAGTACAAGGATTGATACAGAAGGAGACAATTGGCTTGATATTTGTAAACTGCAAAAATCTCTGTTCAAACTGTTTTTGAAGCACTTGCAGGGTCTCAATAAATAATGACACATTTAATTCATTGTTACCTAGCATTTTCCTCATATATGGGAAGTGCACGAGAGACTTGATATGCAGATGTGATATCAACAAAGTCAATTTCACTTTAAATGTGTTTACAGAGCTTATCATTTCAGCTCTATTTTTGTCTTTTCTCTGCAACTCCAAATTGAAAGAATCTAATTTTTCCATGGTGTCAGCAAGAAAACCCAAATCCACCAGCCAGCAAGAGTCTGTTAGTTCATCATAATTTTCATTTTTATCATGTATAATTGTTTTTATTTCTTCCATTAAGTTCACAAATCTTGTAAGAACTTTACCTTTACTGAGCCAACATACTTCAGTATGCAGGATGAGATCATGTTCTTTATCTTCAGTATCTTCTAACAGGGCCTTGAAAAGTCAGTGTTGCAATGGAGCTGCTCGAATAGAGTTGATTATCTTTGTGACTATTTTCATAACATGTTCAAAGGGCAGTATTTTACAACACAAAGCTTTCTGATGGATAATACAGTGGTAGGACTTAAAGTTTGAAAATGATTCATCTTTCCTGAAAAGAGCAATAAATTCTTTGTTTTTACCAACCATTGCTGGTGCCCCATTGGTACTTATCGCAGACAACTTATGCAAAGCCATGTTTATCGACCTGGCGTATGTTCTGAAAGTTTTATAAATATCCTCACCTCTCTGTCCTTTCATTGGTAATATTTTGCAACAGCTCCTCTTTTACTGTGAAGTTACTAAATACCATTCTCACCATAACTGCCAACTGTGCAGTGTCTGATATATCTGTTGACTCGTCGAATTGCAGAGAGAAGCAGTCACATATTTCCAAGTCAGTCTTTAACTGAGTTTGCAAGTCTTTTGAAATTGCGTGTATTCTTCTTGTGACTGTGTTATTTGACAACTGTAGGTCTTGTATCGCCCACATAATCTCACGCTTGTTAGAATATTCCTCAAACAAACAATCAGCAGCAGTCAGAAATGCTTCTTTTCACAATTCACCATCCTGGAAAGGTTTTTTCTTCTTTACGAGCATGTGAGAAATTTTGAAAGAAGCAATAGTTGCCTTTTTAGATTTTTCCACATGTCTAGTGAAAACAGTCTGTTGAGTAGTTAAACTTAATTTTAGTTGATTTAGTATTTTTTTCTTTCTTACTTCAGATTTAAGTGGATAATTCGTATCAAAAGTGGTATGACTTGTCTGAAAGTGATGTGCAACATTATGTTTTTTCGGCACTGCAATACTACTGCCACACAACAGGAAAACGCATTTACCTTTTAAATTAATGAAACAATGTGATTCCTCCCAGTCTGTGTTAAAATTATAGGTTCGTTTTCTCTTATTTGGTCCACTCATTTTAGGACTAAAAAAATAAAAATAAAAATAGTTATAGAACTACAATATCATATCAAATTGCTACCATAATAATAGATTACCTACCTCTCTTTTAGTTCATTTAAAGTCGAATATATCAAAACACTGTGATCCTAGCTAACCGTCACGACCCGATCAGTCCAGCAACCGCAATCCAAATGGCAACTTGGCGTCTCCCGGTTGGGGGGAGGAGAGTTTAAAGAGCGCAGCGGCTAAACAAGACGCGACATGTACAAAGGCGAAAGCTAGGGAAAAACTTACACATACGCTATCGCAAACATACCAACGAATATAATCAACCTGTGTAGATACTCAAACAATATTTTAAAATTCTAACAAATGTATAAAAATAAATTATAGTTTTACTTAGTGTTTATGAAAAACTTCTGATGCAGTCAAAGAAAGGCGGGCGCACACAAATCGGGCTGCGGGCGCCATGGCGCCTGCGGGCACGGGGTTGGGAATCCCTGTTCTAGAGGCTGTAGAATTATGGTTACTTCTATTTTTTTCTGAACACAGGTTGTCCTATGACTAATCTAGTGCCATTTTACACATTATAGATACTTGATAAATATTTCCAGACAAGTAATAACACATGATTGTGTAAACAACATCTTTGGCAAAAACAAAATTGACATGTGTTATTCTACTTCTAAGAAAGTTTAGGAGGAAACACACACACACACGTACATTTATCTGGGAGAATATTATATGTTCATAACTTAAGATGGCTATGCTACAGGCAGATACATTAAGTAGATTTATGGTTCATCTTTGCAGGTGAAAGATTCAACCATTTTCCTACCTTACAAATGACTGCTAAAATTGGTCTAAAAACAACAATGCCTACCATTTGTAGGTCAATTACCACCTATATGACACATGCCTACTTGATTAGAAAACCATTCTTTTCTTTTTATATTGATTTCAATGTGATTGTTTTAATTTTTTATAACAGTTTTCACAATATGTATACCAAAGTAACACCTAAAGAAATTTCTAGCCATGGCAAATACTAACTTTTTTTGCCAATTAACTTAAAATATCATTTTCCATTAGATGGATAGACCTCTTAGTCAAACAGAAGGTGTTATAAGGTTACCTGAAGTTCAGTACATGCAATGATGCAAACTATTTCTATAGTTTTGGCCTACTTACTTAATATCTTTGGATATGAATTTTCTTATGAAATTAAATGAGAAATCGAAGAAGATGATTTTTAGGTTTCTTTCAGTTTTGACCTGTTAGGATTTTATGAATCCCTCTAACACTGGGGCATGGAAGGAATCTTGAATTTAAAAAACCTATAAAATAAAACATACATGTCTTAGCAATGGAGTAGGAAAAAAAAACAAAAAAGGTTAAGCCTTTAAAGTTTATTAAATTGAGAATGGAAAAACAATTCCAAACACACTGAAAAGATGTATGTGAATTACTGCCATCCAGAGATTCAATTATAGGCTACTCTTTGAGAGTTATTCACTACCAAGCATCACAACAATAATGGGTAATTGCCTTAGAAAATCGAGCCTGGCATAGCTTGAATGCATCTGGTTCCCATCCATAACCTATCATTTAAAAATGATGCATTATTTAAAGAATAGACATAAAATATGAACTTCATAGTCCAATGAAATGACTCTCTCATCCAAATTGTAATAGTCTTAAATCTACATGAGATAGCATAGAGGGAGCCAGGAACATGTCCAGGCAAGAGAAGATTCTGCTTTGACTTGCATTTTCCTCAACTTCCCACATGACTTATTCTCTCCAGGGAAACAGGGACTGTGATAAGGAACAT
Source organism: Craseonycteris thonglongyai (assembly GCA_004027555.1). NCBI lineage: Eukaryota > Metazoa > Chordata > Mammalia > Chiroptera > Craseonycteridae > Craseonycteris > Craseonycteris thonglongyai. Next base: position 13,570 of record PVKE010021344.1, on the reverse strand, counting down.
AATGGCCAGCATAATGTGGGGTGCTTAATCATCTCCCTTTAATCCAATTAAATCCATTCAGAGCCCCTGCATGAACTATCTATTGCAACCACTTTTCCTTAGTCAATTTATGCTCAAATTCATTAACTCCATTTAATGTGCACTGCTGTTCTGGGCCACTCAGTATTTCCTCTTCTCAAGTACCATCCATATCAACACATCAACATACCCACCATCACCCAGACAAGGCTACCTCCTGACAAGATTTCTCTATAGCACTTTCTCTTCCTTCCCATTCTTTGCCTTTTTTTGATTCCCTTTCTTTTCCTCTTTTAGTTATAGGACAAGGAACAACTTTTTTTTTAAGATTTATTTTTATTGTTTTTGACAGAGACATAGACAGACAGAGAGAGACAGACAGAGAGAGACAGAGAGAAGGGGGAGGGCCCAGAGCAGTCTCCATAGTTGACATAAGTTTTCTATATAGTTTCACTCCACAGGTGGGTGCTGGGCTGTGGAGGACAGGAACTGGGCTGGGAGCCTCCGGCATAGGCCCCGGCAAGAACTGAACTGGGGGCACACCCCAGTTCAGCATATGGGTCACATGGGCCTGGGCCGGGATTCGATACTTGGTTTGCAGAGCTGCAAAGCAAGCGCTTAACCCGCTGAGCCATCCCAGCTTCCCCAGGAACCACTTATTATTTTTGAATCAAAATGAAGAAAATAAGTGAGCTCTACATACCTACTTTAATATTGTTGTTGTTTTTTTAATCTGGACCAATTGAGGGGTGGAGGGGGTGTATGTTCTTCATTTTCCACAATGTCATTTTTTTCTTTTTTTCCTTTCTCTTACCATCTGATTTTGAGACTTTGTATAGAGCCTGTGACTCTCTTCAGCCCCATTAACCTGGCGGAAATGCAGGCTTCTCAGCATTCGAATGCGCTGATATGGTATATAGAAGAGATTATCTTTGGTAAAGTATTGGGTAAAAGGGTTCTGACTCCTAACTGGCTCCATGACTTGGGACAAGTTACTTCTCTCTGAGTCTCACTTTTCTCTTATGTATAATGAAGAAATTATTTTCAATCAGTGGGTTTTGATTGGGCATCTTAAGGCCTGAATTAAAGGGCAAGGGAAGGACAGGTGGTTTGAGCTTTGTAATATCTATCAGGCTTCTATTTGAGAAAAAAATCAAGACCGTTTAAAAAAAAATTATAGGCCCTTTCAATTTCTATGATCTATAATGTGAGAAGTAACAACCAAAATGATAATCATAATAACATTTCTTAATATTGCTTCTTAGTTTATGAAGCATTTCGAATCTATGATGTAAAAATAGATGAAGAACACCAAATGAGACCATGCAACATTTATTCAGAGCTTGCTGTATCGAAGGATCAACCACTATCACTTGTGTTTGGCAGAGACTCCAAGGCAGGCAGAAGAGTGAGAAAGTGCTGTAGTGGAAAAACAGAAGCTTTAGGCATGCATGCCCTGAAGGAGGCTGCTGGCACAGAGAAGCTGTCAGCAGGCTGAGGGAGGCAGGGCATTCTATGTGATTGGTTAGGGGGATATAGTTGGCTTCCTCAAGTTTATCCTAACTTGAAAGTGATGGCAACATTTTGGGAAACTATGAGGCCCCAGTTCGAGTCCCGCCCCATGTGGCCCCACATTCATGAAACCGTGTTACAACTACAGAAACTGCTCTGGGCTCTCTCTCTCTTACATACACACACACCTTCTTTCAAACAATAAAATACATCTTTAAAAAAGAAATCTGCTAGCTCTGCTGAGATTTTTTTTTCTAGTATGAAAAATATAGGGATGATTTAAAAATGTCTACCTTGCATACTCCTAACTTAAGTTGGAATGGCCACTATTATCTAGTAGACTCATCTGCCTCTAATAGTGTCCCCCACAGTCTCCGTGCAGCTCCTTTTAGCTGCCTCAACACCCCTACTTAGGATTCTTTGAAGCCAGTCTGTCGTTATCAGTTACAGCACAGTGGAGACCTCTCAAGGGGGTGTATGTGCAGAATCTGCCAGAGTGACTCTAAAAATCATCTGCCTCTCTCTCTAGTTTTGGGCTTTTGGCTCTTCCCTTGAATTCTCATTTGCTATGCCATATTGCAGGACACAGGTTTACTGTCTCTTCTGGTGGTTTAAGTGGAGCAACCCAAAAGGCACTATGACCTCAAACAAGGAAGCACGCAAGCAAACAAATAAACTCAGCAATGTAATGTTGGCACCTTATTTGTCTTCAAGGCCCTATTAGTGACCCCAGCTTACATGATTCTTGTCTTGTAGTTCATGAAGATATTAAAAGACTCACTGGCTCAAAAAGTAAGATGCTTTTAGAATAAGGGCTTTGTGGCTTTGGCTTGAATGTCTGCATTCCACCATACCACATTTTATCTCAAGATATGGTACTTTGATTGAAAAACCAGAATATCAGTCATAGCTATTAGATAGATGACAGGCCAATTTATCTTTAAGCAGGAGAGAAAAAAATCTCACAATTTGTATGTCCTGCTCTAGGGAGTCTCTTTTTTAATTTTACTAACTCAGCTTGCATAACTTCTTGGATCAACTTAAGTTGGGTAGCACCATTGGAGAACTGTAAAAGACTGGTGATCTTTCTCCCTTCCTTGTCTTTGAACTTGATTTACAGATTCCTCTCCTGAGGGTCAATCCAGCCAGAGTCTTTTGTGTTGTGCTGAAGGACCTCAGAAATGCTGGCAAACTTCTTCTCTGACTCTAGCTATAGACAAATTTCACTGCTGGTCAGGTAGACATGTGTTTCCTGATAAATAGACTTATTAGACTGTCTGCTATAGTCTAATAGTCTAGACTTTTCAGCAATTTATTCCCCGTAAACACATATCACAAACCTTTAGCAGATACCGGTAGTCAATGATGTGAACCTACCTCTTAGATTGAACGTCTTGTGCTCTTCTTGCCCCTTAGTATTTATTCATGCTCAATGTGTTGTTTACTTACTTCTATGACGCCAAACTTTTACTTCATTCATCCAAACAATATTTTCAAACACCTTCTTGTACCAGCCCATGTGCTATATATTGTGGACACATTTTAATGAAAGTACATTATTCCTGTGTTTGAGCAGAAAATAATTCATGTTGTTTTGTTTTGTACTGTTTTTCTTTTTCTGCCAGAAATACCCTTATTTGTTTCTTCACCTCCTTTTCTCTTACTCATCCTTTAAGACTTGCTAAAATTATCTGTGACTTATCTTTGCTTAACTATAAATGTCCGAAGATCAAAGTTTGTCATGACTCTTAACCTTGGGGCTTCCACCAACAACTTTAATACCTGAGTTAAATGTATATGTAAAATTGTTTTTCTATAAAATAGAGTATAAACACCATCATTTTTAATCTCCACAACTCTGACTGACGAGACTGACTTTATTTTGGGCAAACCATAAGGGAGGTCATACATAAAGACATAGTTGTAAAAAGAAGAGATTTTGTTGCCAAGCAATTACGAAGCAGATGGTAGTTTCCTGATCCTAGAACAACATGTAGAAATGGGAGACCAGCCAAGTTTGAGAGAAAAAGAGCCAAGAAGAGTCTCCAGGGATCACACTCATCCCTGAAGGGCTGAGCAGGTGTGTACTTGGCTACCTTTCCTCAGGAACAACCAGAGTAGGATGAAGCAGACTTCAAAGAGTTCCCTAAGCAGTGGGGGCTTTTCTGGCTCAAGGGGCCTAAGTACAATTTTTAACCAAATACTAGCTGAACAATATGATACTCTGAAGCAGGGTCAAGGCCTAGGAAGCCAGGCTTAAACCTAGTCACCCTCCTTCCTGGTGGTCTGGAAGGCTGAGCTCTCTTAGGAGCGACTGCAGAGGAAACTCCTGAGCTACTAGTCCCTGGATGAATGGAAGGCAAGAGTGTAAGTTTTCTGAGTTGTGAAAGTAAATTCCAAACTACACACACCTCCAAATGTAACAAGTAAAAATTGAACTGACCAATGGGGCTTTAGCATAATCTTTGACCGATCCCAGGATTACGGTGACCCAAGGGCAAACCCTAGGAAGCCAAGCTAAGAGATATAATCAAGGCAAGCAATTCTGAGCCAGAATATTGGGCTTCAGGCTGCAGGGAAGATAAGCTTCACAAAATTAATTCACTAAATAAATAAACAACAGCAGATCTCAGAGGCCAGGGGAATCTGTATGTAATGAAAGGTGTTTAGCATGTTGCCTACTTTGTATCAATCACCAGTTTAAAATCAAGACTGACTGAGTCCTAACATTGCTCTGTCACTAGCTGTGTAACCAGCAGAAGTCACTTTACTCCTCTGTGCCTCGGTTTCCTATAATTCAATGATATTAATAGCCCCTACTTTACAAGATTGTTGTGAGGACTAAATGAATTGTGCATGTAAAGAACTGGTCCGTAGTCTATGCTCAATGAATATACTATTAATATATTATTAACTATTACCATCATTGGTTGTAGTTGCCTTGTTTTCTCCTGTTCTATTTATAGTATGCCAGTTGCTGACATTCTTCTAAGAGATTTCTATTTCTTTAGATCAAGTGCTGGCACTTTTAAAATGTCAGTAGTCCTGGGAATGTTTGTCTATAAAGTCATGGACTGCTGCCTGTGAATATGTTCATCACTTTGTCATTGTTATAAACCAGAAGGAACAAGAAGGCATGTTTGACCAAAAAAGGAAAGGGCGACATCCAGGGGACAGAGGGAAACGGAGAGGTGAGGAGATACTAAAAGACAAGTCTCATTGACTGCGGTTTTACTTAGGAACAAGCCCTCAAGTTCGTTGTAGTGGGTTATAGCCAAACTTGTAGAGATGACTGATGTTTAATTGCATAGATCAAGTCCTTCTGATTTCTTTGAAATCGCCCTATTGTTTGTTGCTTGGTAGGCTAATTCTATGATTCATTTTGAACTGTGAATACACAGAAAGATACACTATGCCTTCAGAACTCTTTAAACACTGTAGGTTTATTTGGCTCAGCATTTCTTTTTGTTTGTTTGTTTGTTTATAATAATTGTCAAATTTATTAGGGTGACATTGGTTGGTAAAAATTACATAGGTTCCAGATTCACGATTCTATATTACACTGTCTGTGTGTTGCATTTGGCTCCCCTTCCCTTCTTACCTCCCTCCTCTCCTTTAGCCTCAGGCAGCCGCTAAATTATTGACTGTGTTCATGGGTTTTTGTTTCTTTGTTGTTTTTAGTTTTATAGTCCATGTATGAGTGATATCATATGGTTCTTAGTTTTTCTTCTGTCTCTTAGCGTGATGATCTCAAGGTCATTCATGTTGTCACAAATGGCAGTATTTCATCTTTTCTTATTGCTGAGTAGTACTCCATTGTGTAAATGTACCACAACTTCTTTATCCAGTCATCTATCAAAGGACACTTTGGTTGTTTCCATGACTTGGCCACCACGAGCAGAGCTGCCATGAACATTGGGGTATATATCTTTGCCAAATAAAGTTTTCACAATTTGGGGGTAGATACCCAGAATGGGGATTGCTGGGTCATGTGGTATAAGAGCTCCATTCCCAATTTTATGAAGAACCTCCACACTATCCTCCATAGTAGTTGTACCAATTTGCATTCCCACTAGCAGTATACAAGGGTTCCTTGTTTCCCACTGCTTCTCTAGCACTTGTTATTCCTTATCTTGCTGGTAATAGCCAGTATCTGAATTTTTAATTATGTAGCAACAAGAAAATCAGAAAGGATTTCAATACAGACATTCCCATTTGTTGAAGATGTTTAGGGAGTAAACATTTTTGGTTGGTTAAAAAACATGGACACATCAGGATGCCATAGGTATCATTTATTTACTTAATGGCATGAATTAAATGTTTTGAGCTACACTCTGGGTATTCAGAGATAAAAAGCATATTTACTTTATAGCTAAATTTAAATGATGGAAGCAAACAAGTCAATAAGCAAATTCAGTATGGTATGATAATTATTTTTAAGAGGTTTGCACAGTTGCTTTGGGAGCACTGAGAAGCTCTAGTTCAGAAAAGAAAATCAGAGAGGCATTCCTAACAGCTGAATCTTTTTTTTTTTTAATATATATTTTATTTATTTATTTATTTAGACAGAGGAGAGAGAGAGAGAGATACAGAGACAGAGAGAGAACTGAACTAGGGGAGCTCCCAGTTCAGCATATGGTTCCGCACGGGCCAGGGCCGGGATTCGATCCTCGGTCCCCGGCGCTGCAAAGTGAGCGCCCAACCCACTGAGCCATCCCGGCTTCCCCAACTAACAGCTGAATCTTAAAGAAGAAAAGGAGTTCTCAGAACACAGGGGTGTTGATAAGGGAAAGTTTTTACAAGAACAGAGAAAAACACTTGCTAAAGGTACCAGTGTAGGAAACAACATGATGTACTTGTGGAACTAGTCGTTCATTGCAGTGTGGATATAAGAAGGAAGTACATGTGTAGAAAACTGACACTAGAAAGGCAGACAGAGACCAGTTATGTACCCTAGTACCAATTTCAGGATTTATTTTTACTTTAATAAGCAGATTACTGGGACCCCCCAAAATATTTTAAACAGGAAATGCAGTGACCTTACTTAAAGATTTATGTGATACAATATGCTAAACTATTGAACATAACATTAATCGTTCGTTCGTTCGTTCGTTCATTCATTCATTCATTCATTCATTCAACAAGCAATTATTAAGCATTTACCATGTCTTGAGCACTCTACTGGTCATTGAGGATTCAGTGGTTAGCAATAACAGATGTGATCACTGCCTGCCCTCATGGATCTACGACCAACTTGCCCTTCGTACTTTAGATCCCATTCTCTCCAACACCTTCTAGCCTGCCTTCACCTGCATTCGTGGACTGGATTACTCCAATTGGCCTATGGAAATGTTTTAAAATCTCCCTATTTTAAAAAATACACACACAAAAGAATACAAAACACACAGGACAATTCTCCTTTTAAAACACATTATCTCCCAATCTTAAAAAATGTAAAAAAAGAAAAAAAAATTCAAAACACAAGGGACAATTCTTTTAAAACACATCTGTCTCTTTCCACTGCTGAATTTCCTTGGTCCTCTGAAGACCTATATCCACTTCTTCCCTCACCTCTCCATTCTGAGAAGGTTTTGTTCCTATCATTTCACTGGGAAAATTTTTATCATGGTTGTGAACTCCATCTAGCTAATCACATGATGAATCCCCCCACCCCACCCCTTATTCAAGCTCTCAGCAGCATATGACACACTTCCTTGTAGCACCTTCTTCCCTAGTTCTGTGATTCTACTCTCTCCTGGTTTTCTTCCTAAATCTCATAAATTTCTCCTTCTCAGGCATTTTTACTGGCTTCCCTCATTCTGCGTGGACTCTAAAAGTGACATGTGGTCTATAATCCCCCGTCTTTCTGTACTCTTTTTAATTGACTCCACCTGGGCAAATACCTAAATACCACCCATGTATTGATAAGCTTCTAAGTCATATCTCCAATTCTACTTTACTCCCAGGGCTCCAGCTTCATGTTCCAAATATCTTCTAAACATCCCTATTTGAATGGCTAGTAGATGCGAATATGCCAGGCTTAACATGCACATCTAAAATAGAACTTTGGTCCTTCACACCTCACATTCCCTTAGACCTGCCTCTTCATTGGTTTGTCATTTCAGTAAATGGTGTGATAACTCACTCATTTGGACTTGTTGACTATTTAGGAGTCCTCTTTGATTGCCTTTCCCACGTGCTACTCCCCACATTCAGCTAATAGTAAGTCCTGGCTTCTCTTACAAAATTACCTTTAAAATATAACCACTTTTACCTTCTCCTTTGTAGCTTCGCTAGCTACCATGTTGCCTGTTAGTAACTACAACAGCACTTTAACCAGTTACCCTGCTCCCAAACTGCTCCCCATTAGCCATTATCCAGAGAGCAGTCAGTACTCTTCCTCAAATGCAAATCTAGGCAGATTCCTCAAACTTTCCCCCCACCTCTGCCAAAGTCTTCCCATAACAATCACAACCAGACCTAGGCAATAGGATGAAAAAAGGAAAAGAACTGGTCTCCCCCTGCTCCCGCTTGTTTTTTATTGTTAAAGTTATTGGGGTGACATTGGTTAGTAAAAGTTACATAGGTTCCAGGGGTACAATTCTACACTACATCATCCATGTGCTGCTTTGTAGACTTACCCCCCAGAGTCAGTTTCTTTCCATTACCATTTATTTGGCTCCCCCTCCCTCCTCTCCACCCCTCCTCCCACTTTACCCTCAGGTAACCACTATAAACTGCTGACTGTGTCCATGAGTTGTTTCTTTGTTGCTTTCCATTTTATATTCCACATGTGATTGAAGTCATATGGTTCTTGGTTTTTTTGTCTGGCTTAGTTCACTGAGCGTGATGATATCAAGGTCCATCCTTTTCTTAAAAAAAGATTTACTTTGTTTTTGACAGAGACAGAGAAAGAGAGACAGAGACAGAGATAAACAGAGAGAAGAAGGAGGGCCCAGAGCAGTCTCCATAGTTGTACATCATCAGTTTTTCGAAATGGTTTCATTCCGCACAGGTGGGCGGGGGGCCATGCAGGGCAGGAACTGGGCTGGGGTTTTCCCCCATGGGAGGCATGATCCCTCGAACCAGAGGCCAAACCAGGGGACCAGAACCAAACTGGGGAGCCTCTTGCATGGGAATCACACCCCAGTTCAGCACGTGGGTCGGCACAGGCCAGGTCTGGGCTTGGGATTTGATCCTTGGTCCCCTTGGTCCTCAGGGCTGCAAAGCAAGTGCTTAAGCTGCTGAGCCATCCTGGCTTCCCCAAGCTCAATCTATTTTAGGACCTTCCAGTCATATGAAAGGGCACTTCTGAGATTTTACTGGCTGCAGTTCTGCCATATACTGATACCTAGCTGTAGGAAAGTACAGGAAATATGCTACTTTTTTCTTGGTAGCCATGTCCCCACTAGAAATTGGAGTCCTTATTACTAAAAAGGGAGTACTGGTATTGAGATAAGTAACTGCTACTCCTGCCTCATTGCTCCAGTGACTCCTCAGAAGGGCTTTTATTGATTATTGTATATAAGGAAGGTATTCTTATTACTATCATATTACCATGTCTTACTGTCTTCATAACACATCACTACCTAAATTTATCATACTAATCACTCTATGTCTGCCTACCCTCCTATTATTTAATCTAATTATCCAAATATTTACTTATTTAAAATCTGTTTATATATTATCTGTCTTTTATTTTTTCTTTAGATCTAAAGCCAACAAACCCAGACATTATATGTCTATTAAATCACTATATTCTCAGCACCTAGACCAATATCTGGTATTTGATAGGAACTCAATGCATTTATGCTGAAAAAATTTTCTGTCGGGAAGTGAAAAATGAGGCTATCTACTGAGCACAGTTATATACATGTATGTATGTACAATTGGATGGTTTCAGTGGCTATATCACAGTTTTAGGAGAATTGGTAATGTTTAAAATAGTTAGAGAGGATATGAGAAAATGTAAGTTTTAGGTGTGGGGTTAAAGACCCACTTGAGAGTGGTTAGAATGTATTTTATGACTCAAATTTATTTTGTAACATGACTTCCACCAGCAGTACTCAGTTACGAGGATTCAGGCATGAAGCACAACCAGTGGAGTTTATCTAGTGTTCAGAGCTTATGACATTGGTAAAAAAAAAATGTTATTAAAATGATGGAAAATTTTAACCATTTTTGGTGATTATATAGGAATGAGTGAAAATTGTTATAAGTGTTTTGGATGAAAATAATATAAAGGATAAAAGTGAGAGGAGAATAATAACAATATTGGACATTTACAGAGTCCTCTTTGGTATAAAATGGTTGTGGTGGTGGTGTTGTTGTTGTTTTTATGTAATCACATTTAATTTTCATGAGTATAAGTAAAATTAACATGTGAGGCTTGCAAAGCAGGTGTTACTATACTTATGTTATAAATGAGCATATTACAACTTAAAGAATTTCATGACTTTGCCAAACATATAAAGGAAACTAGAGCGAAAAGTAAAGCAAAAATTCAAATCTCCTGACTATTCATCTGATGCTCTAAAAGGGTTATTATATAGGAGACATTATGATGTCCTCCACCCTATTAATTCACATGGTTTGAGTTACATTAATAATACTGAAGAATGTTAGGTTTTACCATAATTATTCTAACTCGAAGAAAAAACTGCATAGATACCTATTTTTTTGTTGGAAAATAAGTAATGTTGGCTTTAATTCAAGACACCTATACTAATGAAATTATAACTTAGGTAAAGTAGGTCCTGAATTTCACATGAATAATGAATGAAAAATAAATTTATTAAAGGAATAACATTTTATTCTGCAAGATGTTAGGTGCTTTTTAATGTGATATGAATATCAAGATCAGGCAGAAAGGTGTGGCAGAAAAAACATAGGGTTTGCAACATGCAAATTAGAATCTTGTCCTAGCTTTCCCTGAAAATTAGTTGTGTCATCACAATACAAGAATGATAAAGACTTCGTCATAATGTGATTGGGTGCACTCTGGATAGACTTGCACCAGACATTAAATGCTTCTGCTTGAAATGACATACTTCTGGTCATATTTTATGAATTTGAACAGTCATATGGCCATGCCTAATTTAAGGGAAAAGGAAAGTAAAATTCCCACATGAACCCAAAAGGAGAATGGGAAGTATTGGTGAGTAGCCCTTATATATAGCATGATTATTTAAATGCTAATTAGAAAGACAGGTAAAAATAATAATAGTAAATACTATAGCAGCATTTTCCAAAGCATATATTCCAGAATTCTAGATCCAGAAAGCTATTGGTAGGTATTTTCAAAATAAAGAGAGCTCTCTCAGTCAAATGAATTTGGCAAATATTAAAGTATTTAAAGTTCAATGTTTTTCTATTGTGGGATTTTATAGATTTTTTTTTAATATATATTTATTTATTTTTATTTTTGACAGAGAGAGAGAGAGATACAGAGACAGAGACAGAGAGAGAACTGAACTGGAGGAGCTCCCAATTCAGCATATGGTTCCGCACGGGCCGGGGCCGGGATTCGATCCATGGTCCCTGGGGCTGCAAAGTGAGCGCCTAACCCACTGAGCCATCCTGGCTTCCCCTTGTGGGATTTTATATAACTTCAGTATGCTGAAGTGCATTACGAGTTTTCAATCTGGGATGCTGAAATTATGGTATATAGCATTTTTCAATCATATTTTCTAAAAAGATTTATTTTACTGTTTTTGATAGACACAGAATAAGAAAGACAGAGAGAAGGGGGAGGGCCCAGAGCAGTCTCCGTAGTTGTATGTCATCAGTTTTCAACATGGTTTTGTTCCACACAGGTGGGCGGGGGCTGCGCAGGGCGAAAACTGGGCTGGGGGCCTCCCACGTGGGAGGCATGCCCCCTCAAGCCAGAAGCTGAACCTGGGTATGAGAACAGAACTGTGGGCCTCCCTTAGGGGAAGCACACCCCAGATCAGCATATGGGTCCACGCAGGCCAGGGCCAGAATATTTGATCCTCGGTACCTGGGGCTGCAAAGCAAGTGCTTAACCCACTGAGCCATCCTGGCTTCCCCATTTTTCAATCTTATTGACCCTAGAATTCTTTTTTGTTCGTTTACTTTCTAAGGACCAGTGTTTGGAATTACGCTGTGCACATAATCTCACATTTTGAGAAATGATGACTAGAATTATTTGGAGATTAAAGAAAAGGGAATTTTTTATTTGTTTGTTTTAGCCTGGATGAAAATATAAAAGCTTCTAAGTTTTAGGATGATTGTCGACACAGGCAAAGTAAATAGAAGCCTCAGCCCTTAGGTGTTGGTGACTAAAAGGTTTAGAAATAGTCTCTTAATAGAAAGATGCTCAGTGAGATACTCACTAGGAAGAAACCGAGGGCATTGAATGTAGTTTGTGTATAGAGTATAAGAAAATTAAAGTTGGACCAGAGCCTATGGTTTTATTGCTGAGACTGGGGCCTTAGTCACACCATGGCTGAGGCCTGGTTCGGAGGTATACCGGTATCTTAGACTTGGTGCAATAATAGCTGTCTTTTGTTTTATTAATATTACATTGTTAGTGGCATTAATAAAGATTTCATTCTAAATGTTGTATAACAGGACTAATCTCATAAAAATGTGAGTGGTTGGTATCTCTTTATGGACCTGTATATGTAGGAAAGTGACAAGGGGGCCAGCCTAATGTTCACCAACTTGCTAGTATGCTAATTGCAGTCAAGAGGGAAGCAACTGTCTTCTATTCAGGGTTTGTAGTCCAAGACAAATACAGTCATCCTTTGTTATTCACAGGGATTGGTTCCTCAACTACTCCTCCATAGCAAATCTACAGATACTCAAGTCCCTTAAATAAAATGGCGTAGTATTTGCATATACCATCCTTCCATATACTAGAAATCATCTCCTAGATTGTTTTTAGTACCTAATAAATTATAATATAAATGCTATGAAAATAGTGGTAGCACTGTATTGTTTAGAGATTAATGACAAGATAAAAAAATGTCAGTACATTTATAGTACAGAAGCAACCATTATGGGCCAAATTATGTAGTACATATCAGCAACACTCCTAGCTTTTCAGATATTTTTTGTGTGTGTGTTTTTGTTTGTTTGTTAAATTTATTGGGGTGACATTAATTGATATCAATTACATTGTTTCCAGGTGTACAATTCTATTTTACATTGTTTATAATCGAATTATGTGCTCTTTTTAGATATTTTTGATCTGTGGTTGCTTAATTCTGTGGATGCAGAATTCGTGGATATGTAGGGCCAACACTAACTAAAAGCATAAAAGCTGACCCCACCTGCATCAGTGGATGAATGACCAAACACAAACACCTGGCCTATCATCTAGCTTGTCAAAATATGAAAATAGATGGACAGATTTTCTTTATACATGGATGATACTTTTTTCCAATAGTATAACTTTGGAAATTATAATGCATTTTTAAAAATGTTACAAGTAAAGTTCAAACTGTTGCAAGCTCCAGTATTAACTAGTTTTGGATTTTAATGAGCTTTACCTAAATTACTTGGATTCACAGCTTATTCTTTATATGCTATTAAAACCAGGAGTTTCATATTTATTCAGATAATTTGTACACATATGCCTCATTAAGATAATTTTATAAGTATAGAATGATGCTTCCCCCAGTATTGATTGATACTTGTTTTGGTCATCTAGCTTGATATTATTTAGAGCAATGTGATCTAATTCACTTAATATTAGTTTTCTCAATCTAAATAAGAACATAGTTTTTAAAAATTAATTCCTAAATTGTGGTAAACATTTCTGTAATAAACTTTTCACTCATGGATTAAAAATACTCTAGAACTCAAACATAATGCTATATACAATTTTGTTGGAAAATATATTAGGTTTTCTTTTTTTGTTTTTTTTTTTTAATATTATTATATTTTATTATTAAATTTAATGGGGTGACATTGGTTGGTAACAATCAGACAGTTTCCCAATGGACAACTCCACATCACATCACCCATGCATCTCATTATGTGCCCAGCTCCCAGAATCAGGTCCCCCTCCACC
>PVKE010021343.1:0-26622 GCA_004027555.1 Craseonycteris thonglongyai | reverse complement strand
GCATCTTTCAAGATATTTTATTTGCTCTCATTTGAAACAAGGATGTAGGTTTCAGGATCATTGGAATGGCATCAAATCTTAAATTTATGTTTAAAACAGACTCATAATAGATGGAGGACTAAAGGTTTGCACACATACACATTCAGTGTTATATAGCTCAGTGTTATATAGCTGTGTTATATAGCTTGTCAGGATGCCTATCAAGCCTTTTCTCGTGCCCTATCAAGACCCTTACAAGGTAGAGTTTAACTAAAACCCCGAGTATTAAGGGCTCATGATAGTTGCATGTGATTTCTTTGGATGGAATATCTAAGCAATGGACTGTTACCATAACAGAAGCTTCCTGATCCCAGGACTATGAACCAAGTACAATATAATATGGGACGTACAAGGAACTTCCTCCAAGGCAGTCTTCTGAACTAACAGAACAGTCTGAGGAGTTATGAGCTCCTCAAGTTGTTGTAATAAAGAAGTAAATTCAACCACAAAAAGGATTTTAGGTGACAGAATGAATAACATTGGGATTATAACCTGAAGTATGACATGGGTCTGTACTGATGTGTAATGAGATATCCTGGTGGCCAAGTTGTATATGGGATGCTCAGAATTTGACCCAATACTGTCCATTGGGCTTTACTTCTCTGTACCCCATACCAGTATGTCAGAGAGGGAGAACAGGAGAATCAGCATGAGACAAACTTGTGTTTCTGATAGTCAGGGAATAACCTTTCTGGAAGAGAACTTTAAAGGCCACTGATTATAAGAAAGAGTAAGTAGGACACCAATGATGTGTGATTTATTATACAGACATTTTATCAAACTCTTAAGAGGGCTTCTCAGTCTGGATTCTTTTCTTCAGATGAGGACACCATTTAGCTTCATTGCACAGTGTTTAATCTCTGTCCCTGAAGTTCACAAATTAACTTGCTCTGTGATTTCCTCCCTGTGATGGCTTCTGGGTGTGTTTTTACCGCGGTAACAGCTACTGGCAGGCAGCTTGTCTCCCACACTCACGACAAAGTAAACAGGAATTTGGTCCCAGGGTAACTGGCTGCTCTCCAGCCTAAGAATGCAAGTTATTCATGAGCGTTGTGGGTTTGCTCCTGTTTAACAGTTTTCACGAGGGAGCACAGGAAAAAGAGAGTTGTGAAGGTTTTGAATCTTGAGGATTATTTCTTTCAAATATATGATAACCTATGATTCTTCTCCCCAAGTATTTGCTAGCCTTCCCCTCACCTCTTTCACGGTCTTTTATTTCATGATGACTACTGGAAATTTACCAAAGAAACTGCCAGGAAATTACATATTTATTTCAGAAATGTAACTGGATCAATAAACACATATGGGTTGTTTTTACTTTGGAGAAAGAATATGTTTACTAACTTTAAAATGAAATCTTCATTAGAATGTGGTGGTGAATGCCAAATGAATTTGTGAGGTGCTAGGTTAATGATAATTCAGAACAAACAATGAAGAAAATGATGGAGAAAAAGACGGTTTTAAGGATAGGAGTGTATGTACTTTGAAATTTCAATACTAGATTCCTAGATGTAAATACTAGATTCAAACTTTACCAACAATTTAAGAAATTTAAATACAATTTAAAAAGGTAAAAATAGTTACCTATTCATAGTGATTGAGAGAAAGTAAAAGTAAGAATTCTAGGCTCCTCTAAGATTGGGCACCTAAAAGAATTTATTATCTTACCTGAAAGGTTTATACTTTAACACTGGATACCATGCTTTCTATTATAAAATCTGCAATGAATGACACAACCTGCAAAATGCTATGATATTATAGCCCTAAAGTCTAGTTAGCAGAGACACTAACAATTGTTTGAGATTTGATAAAAAGAAAAAAAATAATTCTATCAGCTCATGCAGAGCCATACAAAGACTGGTCAAAATATAAAATATTAAATACATAATTTTTGTTATTATTTGCTGAAAATTTGAGTGGAAAGAAGTTGCTTTTCTGAAATATAATTTTTTTAAGATTTATTTTATTGTCTGAGAGATGGTGAGAGAGAGAAGTGGGGAGAGCCCAGAGCAGTCTCTATAGTTGTACATCATTAGTTATGACATGGTTTCTTTTATTTCTCACAGGTGGATGTGGGGCCACGTGGGACAAGAACCAAAAATGGGGCCTCCTGCATAGGAGGCTAGAACCTTCACCACCATCTCAGCCATTACCAGTTGCACTACAGTTCCACACATGGGTTTGCATGGCCAGGGGTGGGATTCAATCCCAGGACCTCACGGTTGCAAGGCAAGTACTCAACCTGTTGAACTATCCCGGCATCCCCTGGAATATAATTTATCAGTGGATCCATTTGTTCCCATTTCAGTTCCCGTTGGTGTGGTGTCATTTCTTTCTCCTTTTTGATTGAATTTACCTTTTATTGATTGACACTTGCCAGTTGGGAGGAGCTTTCCAAGATTGACACGTGGAGATTTTCTGTAATTAATAGAAGTTTGAGGTATAAAATTAGTTGATTTCAGCATGCTACCTGCAGCTTTTAAACTCAGTATATTTCATAGATCAAACACGTGCCTTGCAGGCACAAGCACTCTAAACTTGAATGATGTGTGATTTTTGCCCTCAATGAGCCTGCAATCTAGTGGAGATTCTAGATACACACACAAGCATGGATGATGAAGTATAAGTGCAATCAAGGGAAATGTGGCAAAGTGCCATGGAAATACCCATGCAAAAGCAATTCATCCTTTCAGGAGATTGGTGAATGCAAGCTTTGGAGAGGTGATATCTGAGAAGCGTCTTGAAGCGCGTGCTGGAGAAGGTGGAGGGAGGGGAGTGGGAAAGCCCTACAGGCGGGGGCAGTGTAGACAGAGGTGTGTAGTGTCGTGGTACTTCCGGGTAGCGGTGAGAAGAGAACGGCTGGAACAAGAGGTCTTCTTCTGTGTGAAGGACATCAGTGTGTAAATTATGCAGTTTTGACTTTCTTCTGAAGCTAGGACTCTTCAGGGAAAATAACATAGTCAGATCCAGGTGCCATGTGGGATTGTATATGGGAGAAATTTCAGCATTTGTTGAATGCTTATGATCTATTCTAAACATAGGAATGGATGCATGCGCATATATGTACAATTGGATAATGGACTGTTACAAGCCAATTATTCCTTAGAGAATGAGAAAGTTCTTAGTAACTGAAACTCTTTGCCTCAGGATATGTAAAGAGTAGGACAAAACTAGCCAGGTTTAGAATGTGTCTCACCAGTACCAACATGAGCAAGATTAAGCGTTTCAATGGTCAGACCTTTTCTCTTCAGAGCAGCTACAATGGCACCAGAAGGCCCAAGCTTGAGTTCTTACTGAAGCTACCAAGCCAGATATACATTCTTGGGCAAGTAACTAGACTTCTTTGAGTCTTAATTGCTTTATCTATAAAATGGGGAGTATAATTATTCCTACTTAATCTCAGGGGCTTATGAAATTAAATGAATTTAATTAAATGAGCTATGAGAGTAGACTCTCAGTTAATTGGCACCCAGGGGGATTGGTAGATGCTGGATAAATGTAAGTAGATTCTCCATTAACCAGAACTCTGAGCAACCAGCTCTCTTAAGCAACCGGCAAAATCTCAAGCAACCAGCAAATTGAGAATGCTGGTTGTTTGAGTTCTGGTTAACAGAACATCTACTGTACAAGAAAATATGTTTAGAGACCATGAAGTAGCACAAAAAGTAGGGGGTTATGGTTTTACTTCAAAAGTGGAAGAACAACTGCTTATAATAATACACCCCAGTCATGATCATTATTTATTGAGGACTTTTTTTTTGTGCCAGTACTATTCTAATTTCTTTACATATGTTGTCTCATTTAATCCTCATAGCAAACCTATAAGAAAAGTTCTTATAAAGAAGGAACCCGAGGGTGGCAAGGTTAAGAATTTGTGAGCAGTAGAGCCAGACGTTAGACCCATGTTTTCCTGACTATGAGCACAGGCTTCCAACGACAAGACCGCTGTGTTTCTATCTTTGCAAAATGCTTGCTTCTTCTTTTAAAGTCTAGACGACTAACAAGAGATCAGCAACACATGAGAGTCGCAGAGTTACTAAGCTACAGTTTACCATGTTCCTCCTTGTCATCATCAAATCTAGGAATCTAGAGATAGAAAATGTGATGCCTTACCCTTTATTCCAGACAAAAACAAGAACTATTATTGTTGACTACACATATAATATGCTATGAGTTTTTGTTGTCAAAATATGACCCAAGGAAGAATATAATGTGAAAGTCATTTTTCTCTGGGAGATGAAACCATACACTGTTTCAAATTATGTTCTGTACTTTTTGTCATTTAAAGACAACTTTGTTTAAGAATGATGGAGCAGAGAAAACTTGAAATGCTTGTTCCTAGTTCCCTCCTCTGACATCTCAAGGTCTGTCTGCTCTTGAAGAATGAGAGGCTAGTTTGTCACTTTCAGATCCATGCGATACTAAGGACACTGGAAAAGCTGCAGCTGTTTTTCTACCATGTTGCTGAGCATTCAAAGATGTTATATATATTGAGTTTTTACTCTATAGTGATAAGGCTTTAAAAAAGGGGGTGGCATCTAAGTATAATTAGTTATATACTAGATACAGATGTATTAAAAACCCTGGCTTGATGTAATTGTTCACCAGGTTAAATGGAACCCAGTATCTGTTATTTGTTAATGCAAGCCTTGTTGTATCACTTGGCCGTAAGTCCATCAGTGGCTTCTATCCCATTTTTCTCTAAATGGATGCTGATGTTCTAGCATGACCTTGGGGACTGGGTTAACAGGCTCAGGTCTCACCCAACCCCTGTTTCTGCTGCTAGGACAGTAGATGGCAGACTTGAGCTGGGCTTTTGTGATTCTTCTCACCTGTCTTCATTTGTGAAATTGAAATACTCTCAAGCTATTCCTTAATATGTTTTTAATCAAAAGTAACTTGATTTGACTCATTTACTTTGTTGCATACTGTATACCGTACTGCTTTTTAAGAAAGCTTATGGTGTGGAAGCTGGGATGGCTCAGCAGGTTAAGCACTCGCTTTGCAGCCCTGGAGACCAGGGATCGAATCCTGGCTCTGGCCTAGGCGGACCCATATACTGAATTGGGGTGTGCTCCCAGTTCGGTTCTTGCCGGGGCCTGTGAGGGAGGCTCCCAGCCCAGTTCCTGCCCTGTGCAACCCCGCATCCATCTGTGGAGTGAAACTATATGGAAAACTAATGTTGTCAACTATGGAGATTGCCCTGGGCCCTCCCCCTTTTCTCTGTCTGTCTCTCTCTCTGTCAAAAACCAATAAATCTTAGAAAAAAAAAATAAAGAAAGAAAGCTTATGGTAACTCTAGGGCATTTCTATCTCTCACTTGGAAATTATCTACTTAAAAAAGGACATCTATATTTTTCTTATGTCCAGTTTCACTAAAACTGTGTATTTACTTTCTCCCCCTCTATTAGTAAATCTAAAAATCAATGCTAGATAATTTTCTTCATGCTTTCCAAATCATTCAGACAACTCTGCTAGTCTTAAGACTATAATGAAAACTCCTGACTCCACATTAGGTGAGAATGAAGTGTATTTTGTCAAAGGACATAGGATCCATTTTGATATAAATGTGGGTTTTGAGGAAAATAGTGTTTTAAAGGACTTACAACTTGAAGACAAGGAGAGACCCTCAGGACTAACTACAGGAGTTGGGTGAAGAAAGAATAAGTGGTACTTTGGGAAAACAACAATCTGAAAGCAGGACATTTTGGTCAAGGATGAGAATGCCATGGAAAAAGCCAGAAACAACTTGATTGACTTTTGTTGGGAAAAGCTGGAAGGCAGGTAGTAGATGTTTGAGAACACCTGGCATTAGAGTGGTGAGGGAAATGACTGGGAGCTATGTGTGTGTTTCCCGAAAGCTAGGACCCGCTGAAAGAATACCTCCACGAAGAGTTCTTGAGATCCCAAGTTCTGATGGACTTAATAATCCATGAACATTCTAGAGAGACTGTGTGACTGGACACATACTACTTCAGCAGTTAGTAGAACTAACAGGAGACTCTGAAATTGGTTCAGGGGTAAAATAATGGGTAGAAGTAAATTACACAAGATCAACCCTGAGTCAAACTAAAATAGTCAGTTGGCTTACTTACCTGTAGTAATATGTATCCTACATTTCTGCATGCCAGTAGACAGTATGAGCTTTGCAATTTATTTGCCTGACGAAACATTTTATGAAAGAACCCATGGAGGAAGAATATTTGAAGAAACAAAAAAGTGGAAAGCCCAGCAAGCATCAAGATGAGATTAACTAAAGAAATAGCAAACCTTAGTTAGGAGACTGCTCAAGATCTATTTCTTCATAAAACTTTATATGATTGTTGTGTATTCGTTTGATATGATTTCAGATCCACTTGCTTATGACAGAAATGAAGTTGTTTTTAAGAGCAAAGTTACTTTTGTAAGAGCATATAAATACAGAGTCTTTATTTAGTCTGTACGTTTCTTTAGAAGGTGTCGCTGGTAGCTGTTACTGCCAGTCTTCATTTGGTGATGTCTATCCCCAACCAATCATTTCACAGATGTAGGTCTTGATCAGGAAGGAGGGCCAAAGTGAAAAACTGGTCTCTGGTGGAGGGGTGGCAATTTGAGAGGTGCCAGGGACGTATGGGGAAAGACTGAGTTGTGTGGCTTCCAGGGGAGGGCTGGAGAAACTGCAGCCCCTATCCAAGAGGAAAGATATTTTGGTAGGAGAGTGAGGTAAGCCGTATCAGGACGTCATCATCTCAATTGTTGTCCTTGATAGGCACTCAGGATCTCAACTGCTGAGGAACCCCACTTACCGATAACAACATATGAAAAAACAGCTATGGCAAGGGGATATTTAGATCATAAATACTCAGAGTTTGTGAAAGCAATCCAAGAATGTTTGGTCTGGACAAGGTGACTCTTTGTTGATCTATGTAGCTTTAGGAGGATCTTTGGGACATTAGCTCTTGCTGCAATAAAGGCAACTTTTTAACCTTCATTCTTTCCTCTCCTATTCCTTCCACCCCTCCCTCCCTCCCTTCCTCCCTCTCTTCATCCCTCCCATCCTTCTCTGTTTCTAACTCAAAAAAGAGGGAAAAGAGGATAAAGGTTATCAGGAAAAGAATGTTGGGTTCATGAACACATTTTAAAAGCCGTATCTCGGTATCAGTTTCCTGTGTTAATTGACTGACTTGGCGAGGGAATAACTGTCATTTTTCTACACCTAAATTTAACAGACACCTGATAACTCTGTACTTGCTGACAGGAACCAAACTAAACAAGAGTTACCCACAGCTCTGTTGTTATTTCTACTCTACTGGATCTATCTAGATATGGGGGCAGAAAGAATGTGACTTGATAGGAAAAGAACTTGATCCTGCATAAGAGGCTAATCTATGTACTGTGACTTTCAGTCCTCTGAACCAAGCCTTTAAAATCACTTGGGGAAAAAATATACTGCAAAAGGAAAAAAATTAACCCAGGTTAAATTGTACATCACTATTTCTTTTATAGGGAGAAGAAACAGTATAGCCATGTTTTCTTGGAGCTGCAAAATGGAGGTTTCAAAACAGTTAGTCCAGCAGTACTCAATCTTTGCTTCACCTTGGAATTACCTGAAGAGGTTTAGAAAGACATCATGCCTGGCTGGATTTAATCCATGGGAAGGGTCTGGGTTGTACATTTTTCAGAGCTTTGACGGCGATTCCAAGTTGGGAATCATTTGTGGCTAGAATGAAGGATGTTTTTTAAGGAACGGCACTGAATGAGATTTGAGAGAAACTCTGTACGTTAAGTTAAAAAAAAATCTGTATTTGGCCTTCAGATAATGGGCAGCCACTGGGGGTACTTTAGACAGAGATGAGCCAAGTTTTGTTAGTTTTTGACGATGATCACCCTTTTGCACTATGGGTGGTCCTGGGTCCCATGATCCTGGGATTTGCATACTTGCTTCCAATCCCACAATCACTTTTCAAATTTTTGTTGCCCCCTCTTTTTTCTCTTTCAAATAGTACTTACTGCCTAGTCTTGTTAGGGTGCCCTCATGTGGTAGCTCTTCTGATGATGATTTTTGTTCTGTTCAAGAACTTCTCTAGATTAGACCTTTAAAATAGTTCCCTTGTTCATTAAATGTAAAGGCTTAAGTCTCAAGTTTTTATGACTCTTAATTTTGAATGTATATATGTATGCTACTCCTTTTAAAAATTTTCTCTTTCAGATAGCCTGAAATTGCAAATCCTTCTTGAGGGGGGGAAAAAAAAAATTAAGCAGTCAACAAATTTTTATTTTACTATTAGGAAATTTACAGTTTATAAACTGAAGAATCAAGTGACATTAATTTGATCAAATACATTAAAATGAGAATTGCCTTTAAAATAATAACCATTTTCCATTTAATTTAAGCCTACAGAGACTCTTCAATGCCTGGACCAGAAACTTCCTTAAGGAGAAATGATTAAGGAGAGGTTTGATGAATATGTCAGAAAACATTGTAAAAGACTTTGATATGGGCAAAAATATTAACAGACGTCCTTTCAGAATAATGTTGAGCATTGTCTAGTGTCTGATGTAGTTATCTGATTCCATAAGGTTCTGTGCCTTTCATTGTCTTTGACCTGTTTTACAAATCTGTAAAAGAAAGAAAACTGAGGGCAGAGCAATTTATTCTGTGGAATGCAGAGTATTTCCATCTGCCTTATCAAAAAGGCCTATTTTTCATCTTTAATAGATTTCAGCACTCCTGGTTACCTATTTTTTTCCTCTAACTCATGTTGCATTGCAAAATATAGCTATGTAAGTGATGCAGAGAGTAGGTCCTCATATAGAAGAGACACTTGGTAATGGTCACAGATACAACTTAATGAGAGGCTCTGTGACAAACATGAGGCATACACCATCTCTAACCTTCACGACAGCCTTGGAGGTATTGTTATTTTCGTTTGTATTAATTATCTGTAGCTGTGTAACAAAATCTCCCAAAACTTAGCAGCTTAAAAGAACACATTCTTTGAAGTCATACTTTCTGTGACTCAGTAATACAGGCCTGGCTTAGCTGGCCCATCTGCTTCAGGGTCTGTCACAAGGCTGACGCTGTAGTCACCTCAAGAATTAACTAGGGGAGAGTGTGCTTCCAAGCTGCCAATAAATTATGCTTTCACCTCAGATAGCTATTGGCAGGCCCTACGTTTCCACTGGCTATTGGTCATATGAGTAGACAGAGACAGAGAGAGAGGAAAACATGGGAATTAGATCTGTAACCTAATCTTGCAACTGACATCTCATCATGTTTGTTGTAGTCTTTATTCCATTCATTAGAGACACTAAGTCCAACCAACTACAAGGGGAGGAGACTACACAAGGGTATAAAAAGCCATCTTTGGCTGTCCAGAAGAAAAGAAGAAATACACATAAGTTAGGTAATGCTTAGACTGGAATTCAAACCCCAGTCTCTGATCTAGAACCTACATTCTTTGCACTGCATTTTGAAGCCTTGTGATGTTCAACAAATGATTGTTGGTGAAGATGATTCTAACATCACAAATTGATGCCATAAAATAAAACCAGATATTTTTTCATACCCATTGACTAAAGTGCTAATCTTGGCCATTCATTTAACAATAGCTTATGTTGAAGAAATGTCTGGTTAGATCATCAAGTAGTAGAAAATCATTAGCAACAATGCCGAGAGCATAACCTAAGAGCAGTGGGTTGCAACATGTATGAAAGACATATCCAATAATTACTGCAGGAATAAATTAACAGACAGGTTAATTAACAGCCTCTATCCAGATGAATGGTAAATATAGTCAGAGGGTGATTGACCCAAGTACTCAAGAGTCTAATAATTCCACGAACTTTGCTTGGTTGAGAATTGAGACTCCTAGATCTCAAATTATTTATTTTATTTGTATTCTTCTGTTCAGTTTTTAAGTTCTACTTATTGTGAATTTTCTGTATCCCAAGATACAGTTAGTTATCTAATAAATTATATGAGTCACTTGTGCCTACGGTAATTCTTTACTTTTTCTTTCTTTTTTTTGGTTAGATTTACTCAGGTAGATAGAAGATGAATTTTAAAAGATTTTGGGTGCTGATCACCAGAGGGAATGGGGAATGGCAGGCAGCCTAATCATCACCCCTCCAGTGTCCCTCATTTCTGTCCTTCCGCTCTAGTGCCATTCCACTCCCAGAGACTCCAGAGGGGATGAGCTGCAGCAGCTGCTCATCTCTCCTTCCCAGGAGTGTTTATGACTTTGAAATCCAGACCTTAAAAGACTGTGGATCCTCACTGTAAAGGTTGTTCTTCATATCATAAGGCTAGTCCATAGCTGCAGATTTATGCCTGGCTATAAGAAGGACTTGGTGAAATAAAATAGACGTGGTATTGTTTGGTGTGAACTAGATGGTCACTGATTATCATGTAAATCTGGGTGTTCTGTTGTTCTTTAGACTCTGGGAACAAGGCTCTTAATAGATCAACATGTTGTATGAGGGCTGTCCAGAAAGTATCTCGCCACATAACCGTTTTCGTTATATTGACAATTGCTGGATTTTTTCTGGATAGCCCTTGTATTTCACATACCTTTTCCTAACTCTTTTTAGAACAAAAATGAAAAAAAGGGAGGATTGCATTTTAAAAATGAATGCTATTCCTCTCTACAAACAAAAATGTTCGAGAAAATATGCTGTTTAGAATTTGTAGATTCTGCCTTAAAATTTCTTTGACGTCATTACAGGCCACAATATCACTCACTCCCCATGAAACTTGGAGAACAGCTTGATCCGCATAATAACCCTTCAAAGGCATTCTTTCAGTATCAAATGCAAAGAAACTGCTCTTATTAGGATCCACTGAATGGATTCTAGATTAGAGAAATAGAAGCAAGGCCAATGGTTTTATGTTAATCTAGTTGAATCTCATCTGGAACAGATAAACTTCTGCATAAGTGTAAAGAAAATTAGTGCCTTTTTCCAATAAATGCCAAAGAACATGATTCTGTTGTTAGCAGTAAAAACCAGGGGAACAAGATAACCACAGTCAGCTGATGGCAGGGAACCAGCCCTGTGCAATTCAGTGTTTCTTGAATTTTCTTTTCACATAACTGCTTCTAAAAGCACCCCGGCAACTGTGCAATTGAATTTCCAGTGCCTTTCTTTCTTGGACAAGAACGACTTCTGATTCATGTGACAGTTAGGAATAATAAGGGTACACACTAAGCATACTGAAGCCCCATGAGGGCACTTTACCAAATAGCTAGCTCTACAGATCAAGATTAAGTCCAAAGAACATCTTTTCTTCCTCTGCTCAGTGACACGGTCATTAGTCTATGAGGTATAGTCAGCCAATGGGCGGTGGGGCTTGTATAATTCTCAGTGTTGACCTTACTATAATTTATATCACCCAAAGTCCAGAACTGACCAGCATTCTTAGAGGACACAAGACACACTGGGAAAGCTGTGGTGTCTGATCTATCTGTCTAGAAGGCACATGTACATGACTATTGATGAATGAATGAATGAGAAGTACGGGTATTGGGTTAACATTGCTATTTATAACCCTCACTGAAAATGCCCTAAAAGAATCCAAAGACTTTAGAACAGGAAGGAGTCTAGACATGTAGTCAAACATGCTCATGGTCATAAAGAGAGAATCTAGTTAATCGCAGAGGGTTTAAGCGAAATTTCAAGTATCCTGATTAGTGATGAAGCCCAACTGAACTCAGCAGGATTCTTAGTTATGGGTACAGAAGTGAATTAGATGATTTAGGCTCAAAAGAGACTGAGAAGGTACTGGGCAGTTCCCACATCTCCAGGAAGGCTGGAGAACCAGGCTCAGAAAATGGTTGGGAGCAGGAGATGCTGGGCAGCAGAGAGCATCACATTCCCCAGTCAGTCCTGTGAGATGGCATCTCATAGTGTTGACCTCTGGCCCCTGAGGGGTGGGTGATGCTGGTGGCACTGTGCCCCTTGCAAACTGGATTTCAATCAGGGCTTCCTCTGCCACCAACATGGTGGAACTTGCAGAGTGTCTACTTATCAGTGTCATGATGTCCCAATTTGAAATGAGATTAGGGGATTGGGATTATCAGGGATTTGGGATAGTGAGTATATAACGTTATCCAAAGGGACATTCTTTAAGTACATGAAAGGGGCTTTGGAGACCAAAACACTGATGTCCACTGTACCAGGTGTCTTGTGTTCAGTTTGTCAGATCATATGGAGGTCCTCTCCATAGCTTTATAATAACTCATTCAACAACATTTATTGAGCAACTGTTTTCAAATAACTTCTGAAGTTCTGGAGGTTGGGACTTCACTCTGTCTTGTGGGGACACAATTTAACCCATAACAAGATGCTAACATTGAAGCTAACATGAATCTTCCTTCTTATTATTCCTTAGGAGTTTGAGTTTGTGCTGCCATTACTTTAAACACACACACACACACACACACACACACACACACACACAGAAAATAGCCGTAAATTACAATTATTTTTACACTGGGAAATAAAATAAGTGGGCCCTTGAAAAATTATTTAGTTGGCATGTACTTGTGCCTGTGATTAGGTATCATGGAGGCAGATACCAGAGAAATAAAATACCATCAACATCACCTGACAGCTGCTTCGAACTTTAGATTATCAGGATTCCCCTTGACCTTGTCCTAAAGAATCTGCATTTTAACAAAGGCACCAGGCAGCACTAAGATCCCAACCAACAGAGCAGTGACTTGGGCAGTGGTTCTCAAACCCTGTTGTACATTATTAGAGTCACCTGGGATCTTCCAAAAAACCCTAATGCCCAGGATGCACCCCATACAAATTAAATAGAAATTATGGGGCTGGGATGAGGCAGCAGCATTAAAAACAAATAAGGAACTAAAATCCACCCCATGTAACTGCAATGTACAGCCATAACTTTGCTTCTCAAACTTCTGATTCATTAGGTTGGGGGTGGGGCCTGAGAACCTGCATTTCCAATCATTTTCCAGGTGATGTTGACACAACTTTACGTGTCATGTATCCTCTGTAATCAGCTCCAGGCACAAGTAGATGCTAATAATTAAATAAATATTTTTGGAAAGGCCAAATTGTCCAAGTATAGAATAAGCAAATATTTTAGATATGAAGGAAGAAATAATCTTCATTAATGTTTAATCTGTGAAGTACTTCAAAGGGATTTTATCCCCCCCTTAAACTTGAAGAAAGCAAACACACTTCAAACAAGATGTCTTTTATTTTTCTCAGGATTCTCTATGAGAAAATAGACTCAATAAAAGATAACAGCTTGGGTTGTTTTCCTGTTCCTCTTAGAGTTGATTCAAGTTTTGTGATTAGGTTCCCTGGGTACGACATTCAGGGATCATTCCCAGAGTGTATTAAGTTCCTGTGGAGTGATTATTTCATGATGAGCCAGGCACACAGCCCAACGGTGTGATAACAAATAGGTTCAAACTCATTAGGTTCATGCCGCCAAGGCATTGTTTTCTGTTTCATAGGAAATACACCTCAGATTTTTCTGAGAGATGTGATGTTCGTAAAAGCTGTACGATTTCTCAGTCCCTGGTCAAACGATAAGCGTCTGACTTGATTAAAAACTTTAAAACAAAATCCACTGCAGAAAACCTCTGAGTTGGGTGTGATATATTCTTTTTGAGACATTCTAGAAGAGTATAAAACTATAAAACTCTGTAGGTGATTCATTCCTAATTCCCTAACTCTAACTGCTCCAAACCTCCATGTCTCCTTTGTTTATTTGTTTATTTGTTTGTTTGTTTGTTTGTTTCTATTCTCCTTTTTAAGGCACTTCTTTACTGCTGCCTTAACTCAGGGACTGTGTGATTCATATAGTTTTATGAGAAATTCAAGCTAGATAAAATACTAATCTACTTAGCCCTGTGTGTTCAAATTCAGTTCATGCTTAACACTCTGTTAGACTCTCTCTCTCTCTCTCTCTCTCTTTCTCTCATTTCTCACTCCATCCTTCAGGCATTCTTCCAAATTATTCTGTTTGTCTGTGTACTGACATCTGGCATTCTATCTGTTCTGGGTTCTGAGCACAGTGATGAATCAACCACACCATTCCCTGAAATCTTTCTGCATTTTCCCTTTTGCTGGACTCCTCATGTACTTTTAAGAATACAGTGTCATTGAGGATTAAATTGTTCTCTATTCTTTTTCCCATGAGTTATTTTTGACTTGCTAAGTAGATCGAAGACTGGTTGAAGATTTTGCCTTGATAATATTCACCAAGAAAATGCAGACCTGGACTGTTGAAGAGGCTCCGGAAAATGACAGGAGGCACTCGTGCTAACTTTCAGGGTCATGGAAGGCTGGTGGGAGGAGACGACAGCTGAGTAGGGTGAGTGGGAAGTAGCCAGGGGAAGAGTAGATGTGAGGAGACGGGTGGCAGTCTTGGTGCATATTCAAGAAGTGGTGTCTCCAAAGACAAGAGAAAGTGTGGCATGTTGAAAAGGCTGCACAATCAATTGAGAGTCACCGAACATAAACTGCAAGAGGGTAGAGGTGAAAAAGGAGGCGCACTATGAAAAATACACAGGGGACAATACAGAGTAGCACAATTAAGTGTCAAAGTTTGTGCTATCGACACACAATTCTATAAAGCAAAATTCTATCCATTTCCTAGAACACAAAATTATTGATTATGCCCACATGCCAATTTTTTTTGTCACTGATTATGCTTTCTTTGCCTTTGATTATCTCTCATTAATAACTGTTTAGCACTAACATAATTTAAAGCCAAGTGTGCAACTAAATAGACCAGATAAGTTATACAAAGAACAGTGGGTCTGTATGCCAAGTTAGCAACAATCTTCTCCTCTTCTACAGCATTATCTATTTGGGTCTTGTAAGTATTATCATCATGATCATTATTATTACTCTTATTATGCCTTTTAGCTTCTACAATATTTTTGTAGTTCTTTCTAAGCCAAAAGGGATTTCTGTATGTCTAGCATCCCTTCCCTCTTCTTTTTTTCTTTTTGGGCACCAGCCCTCCCTCATTCTAACTCCATGCACCCACACCACTGTCCCTGTCCCTGGAGGCTCTGAGGTGGGGATGCTCATGGCCTGGGTGAGCCCACAGTGACTGGTTACAGGTGGGCACATATCCCAAGGGGGACTGACTTGTCAGGCCTAGACTTTTGCTGGAGTTTTTGGAAAAGGAACTCTGTTTTTGCTGGGGTCTCTAGGTGTATGAACCTTTTACACTTGGGGCTGACCAGGCCCGCCTGCCACCGTAAGAGGACATAAACACGTAAGAAAGCAGAACCAAGAGATGGAGAGGAGCCGACAGCTTCCTGAAGACATTAAACTCCAAAGCCAGTCATTAGCACAGGTAACATTCCGCTGAGCCTTTTATTACGTGGCCTCTATTTGTTCTCATTAAACTCATCTGAGTTGAGCTTTTCTTGGCTGCTGAAACAGGCACAGACATTATAATTTGTTATTTATCTGTCTATTCATCCATCTAATCATCTATTTATTTATTACTAAAAAGCCCCTGTCCTAACCACCAATATTTCCAAGGATGTGTGCTGGTGAAATAATACCAATAAATTTAAAATAGAATTCTCTCCCCACCTGCCCCCAAGTTTTGTGAGCTTCTCTTTTAGGGACATTTTACAGGAAGACTGTTTAGCCATGTGTTCGTTTGTCCACGGCACAGCAAATAAACCCACTTCCTTGTGGACAAAGCTGTAACGGGAGCAACTGTGGGAGTGTTGATGAGCTGTTGGTGGGATCCCCGTGCTCCCGCCAGAGTTCTCTCCGTCCTCACAGGGGTGTCCGGTTTGAGGCATTCTTGCAACCTATGTCCCAACTAGTGAAGGTCCTGGCTCTTCTCATTTGAAATTGAGAAGCAAGCCCTTTTCACCACCATGTTGGGAGAGGCCTGCCGGCACTAAAAATAGTTTTGTTTCATTCTAGACTGACTTGAAATGGATGAAATGGCCCCCTCCCATGGTTAGAACAACTGCCGTGTTCTTCAAGAAGCTTCCTTAAGGTAGAAGACCTACAATGAACCTTAGTCCACTGTCCCCTACAGTTTACCGTGTACAAACTAGACTGTAGTGACAATAGCACACTCAGATGTCCTTGTTCAAGAAACCCCCAGTTTGAATGACTTCTAAATACTCAGAGTTCCTTATATTCTGGGAGTGTGAATTTCATACTCCTTTTCAAGGAGAAGCTCATGCAACAACAATTTCAGGAGTCTACCTTAAACAAAACACAACAAGCCTAGCACAGCAGAGTAATTTAGCTATGTTTAGTCTCTGCGATTAAAGAGACTAAAGGGCAAGATTAAAATGGAGGTACTCTATCAGAAGGTAAAAGAGAGAGAGAGAAAAAAAAAATGCAGGCTCCTAGAAATCTCCACACATGACCTAAATGCTTCCTAGCTTGTTTTTAAATCAGCTGATGCAAATGACACGTTATAAATAATCAGACAACCAGAGTGCCCTGTGCTACAGAGATGACTTTATGTTCTCTGAACATCTGTTCTAGCGTTTTCCAGGGAAAGCTACCTGAAGTTAGAAAGAAAACAGCTTACGGGGGATGTTAAGCATGATTCTCCTGTTCTCTCTTAAATTTCATGGGATTTAAAAGTGATTCTACAGTTAACTGAAATAAGCCTTTTAAATACTTTCAAAAACATTTTAACTTTTTCATTTTGCTATCACAGGGGCAGGGCTCAACTCCTACAAAATTACTTCTTTAGTTTGAAAATGAACTTTGTGGATGTCACTATAATGCTGAATTCTTGAACTTTAAGTCTCTTTCTGGTTCTAAAATTTTGGGAGACATGTAATGTTAATGGGAGAGATGTGACTCACAATGAACAGATACTGTTAATCCTTCTCTTTTTGAAATGTCCCCCTGGCTTCCGAAAACCTGATTTTCCTGTATTGCTGTCTCCTCTCTCTTGTCTGGCTGTTTATCTTCAGCGAGAAGCTTAAACATTGTTCACCCCAGTGCCCTGCCTGTCCTTGGTTCTGTTCTCATTACTCCATACCCCTGGGTGAGTTCATCCAACCTCATGGCTCCACTTTACCATCGTATAGTGTGGTTTTTCAAAATGCATCTTATTGTCAACAGTTCTGAGCTGAGCTCTGACCTCCAGAGCTCCTCTATATAAGACTGCCTGCCAAACATCTACCTGAATGTTCCATAAACGCAATCTTGGAAATTCAAAATATGATGGCAAAACAATAAAAAAATTCAGTGGGAAGCTTGGGAGATAAAATTGAAGCATATCCTGGAGAGCAGAACAAAAAAGACAGAAAAAATAAAGAGACAATTGGAAAGAAGTAAGATCAGAGCAAACCCAGAATATTCAATGTCTGAATAATAACAGTTCCAAATAAGAAAAGGAATTAGCAAAAGTAGAAGAAAATGCAGATGCTCAGGGTTTATCACTTGAGAATTCTGCTTCAGAAGGTCAGGAGGTTGAAGTAACGCATTGATTTGATATGTGTCCTCCAGCTTCTTTAGGGACGTGAAGCGTGAGACAAAAAGCAGAATTCTAGAACCCATAAACCATGATTAGCAGTTGTTTGATTGGAAACTATGACGGTTGATTGTGGGAAGGGACTGTCAGACAGGAGATAACTGTGCTTACAAGTCCTTTTGTAAGTGGAAAACAGCAGGAGTGCTCAGCGATCACAGGAAGTGGAGACAATGCAGCTGCAAAATGAGTTCCTTAAATATTGACATGACCTGTCCTAGTGTGACTTGTTTAGTAGGAAGTGGGAGAGGAAGCAAAACTAGACCAAAGCAAACACTTGCTCAAGATAAATGAAGAGAAATACATCCTTTCTGTGCTCTTCCACCCCTGTGAAAACATGGCCATAAGCTTCTGACATGTGCTTTCTCAGGGTTCTATTGTGATTATGGTCAGGGTCGTGATTTAGCACATTCTAATGACCTTTGTTTATGCCTGTCTGTCCGACCAACTGCTAGCTAAATATTTTATGTTTACATTGTCACAATGCTTCAGGGATGAAGATTACTGCTCTCCTTCAGTAGGGACTGGAAAGAAGTATTCAGCAGGAAAGTCTTTTTTTAAGATTATTTTTCAAATGCAATCTCCACAGGTTCTATCTTAAAGATTATGGAACTATATATAGACCACTGCAATGTTAATGGGAGAAACTGAAGCAGAGCTTAGGTAATTCAGAACACATCATGTATTTCTGAAGTTTCAGATAATGGAGGCAAAAGTCAGATGGAGTTCTTGCTTAGTTCTCTGCTGGGCCTTTTCTATGTAGTGTGGGTAGCTGGGGAGTTTAAAAAATCCCTCAGAGAAATCTGAAAATAGGAATTAAGATAGCATAAGACAGAAGTTTTTGTTTTTATTATTTTTGTTTGTTTGTTTGTTTTTTGGTCTCTTTTAATGAGTGAAAATATATGCAATAACAATGAACTCATTCAAGTTATATGCAATGTTAGACAAAAGATTTTTCTATGTAAACCAGCTTAATTTATTATATTCCACCTGTACTGGTTAAGAAATTATTTCTAGAGACATGTTAGAATTGGTGTAAGCACAGTAAAAAGGTCTATTCTTATGGGATTTGCCTGATTACATGCATTTAGAATTAGATTAAAATTAAAAAAAATTAAAATTAGAGGCATTCATTAAATGAAATGATAAAAACATTTATTCTCTATTTGGCTTTCTATTTCATTATTTATTTAGATTGAAGTTTTCATCTAAAGCTTTTAACCTAAAAATGAACAATGTATTGCCAATGTTGTTATAATAATACTTCCATCAAAGTTCACAGTAGTAAAGAAATATATTCCATAACAAATTCTGAGAATATATTGGAAGTGCTGCCCTAATATGAAATTGCAAAACTTAAGCAAAATTTCAAGCAAGCAATTGTTATAATAAAGCAAAATCCAATTGCCCATGTCATAATGTCAAACTCCATGTCATTTGAAAACTACTTCAGGGTGATTTATTTAGCAACATCCATAGTTATTCAAATGAATAAGAACTTACTATGCTTTTTGGAAGATATTCCTCATGTATCTTAACAATAAAAGATTTTTGTGAGTCAAGCCTGGACCAATCATAAGTCAATTATAGAAGGAGGCTGCTAGTAGAATCTGGCATGAGCTTTGCTATTCAAGTGTAATTTAATTCTTATTTTATTTTCTAAGAGCCTATTTAAAATTTTTTTAAATGTGATGAATCCTGATCAACTTTAACAAGTCACAAGTCCCCATCCCTTTCTGAATAGATTTAATTCAGTACTATTAGGAATAAACTGAGGCAAAGAGATAAGCAATAATAGTTCTTTGGGATCATAGAGAACTGTGTGTGTGTGTGTGGTTTGTTTTTTTTTTGTGTGTGTGTGTGTGAGAGATAGAAAGAGAGAGAGATGTTCTTACTATGTCTTTTTGGAAATCATCAAAGATAGAGTAATATGTCTCGCAGATCCTTAACTTTCTCTAGATTTGGCACAAAAAGTAAAATATATAATTTTTTATTCCGTAGAAGTTTTAATTGTGCTTTTTAAAGGGTCCATGTTTTCCCTATGGTCATCATACTTCCTTACCTTTTCCTTTTGCTTCACCATAGTCCAAAATTGCAATTAAAAATTGCAAAAAAAAAAAAAACCAAAATACTACGTTAGGTACTTTAAAACCGTTGTCTGATTTAATCTTTGCAACCACCCCATGAAGTAACAATTAATTCCTCCATTTTACAGGTAAGCAAAGGAGACTCAGAGCTTTCAGAAATTCCCCAATGTTGCATCACCAGTAAGCAGCAGAACTGTCCCCGGGAACCCAGATGGCGTGTTTCCAAAGCTCCTGCTCTTCCTAGTCTCCCTTGACAATGATCATTTCACTCATTATTATATAAAAATGTATCTACATTTCTGGAAAGAACACATCTGAGCTATGCTCATTAGGAATTAGCATATGTCACAATGTTTTCCAAATTATGCTTCATTTTATCAGAGCATCTGCAACATATGCTCTGTTTAAAAGAAAAGATATTGTATCAAGTAGAGTTAGGACATGCACATCTGAAGATTCACAAAGCACATCATGAGGAAATAATGCCTAACCAAGTCCATTCGAGCAGTCCTGCTCCAAGAGCCCTGTCTGTCAACTGTTTGTAACCCTCTGCAGTGAGAGGTTGGTGTGAGAAAGACAGTTGTTGCTTTTGGGAACGAGCCCCTAATCACAGATTTGTACCAAACAGTTCGGGGAGTGGCAGGGGTCCTTGGACTAAAAGAAAACAATTGGCTGTGACTACAGTGAACTAGTGCAGTCACGGTTAGCCAGCACTGAACTTGAGCCCCTTCAGAACTGGAATCAGTTTGGCTGCATCCCTAGCACCTGCCTAGTTTATGACATTGGCAGCCATTGCAGAAATAGAAGTGCTGATTCTAAAGTTCAACACTTTCCACACAAGGAGAGGGAAATGGTTGTGAGATAGAGACAGAATCCTGCCTTCAATCCTGGCACTGTCTGGAAATGTGGGATGGAAGAAAAAGCAGAGTTCACATCTGAGTTACCGGAACTTTGGTAATTAGGATGGACTGGGGATGGTGCTCTAGTGAGGTGAACAGCATCGGCTTGGGAATTAGACCAATTGGGTTTCAATTATAAAAGGTTCTACCTTTGAGGGCTGATGTGAATGGTATAAAGTTAGCTCGGCCTGACATGCAGTGGTCAATAAATAGAATCAGCTTTACTAGGAAGCAGATAATGTAAGTGAAGCAATTAGATGTTACCTGCTGCCACGCCTTATTCACAGTACACGAAATGTCATCTTAAATTATAATTTCTTCACATCTTAAAGCCTGTTTAATCTTCCAAAAGCCAGTTTTGAGATACAAATACTCTGGATATCGTCCTATCATTGGCTACTGTGAATAGTAATCAGTTTAATTTTCTAAGTATTTTACAAATTTTCAAAATAATCATCTCATTCATGATTATAAATTTAAAAAGTACCTACATTTCTGGAAAAAAAACCAAAACACATCTAAGCTCCGCTCATTAAGAATTAGCTTATGTCACAGTGTTTCCAAAATTGTGCTTAGTTTTCTACAAAGGTCAATAAAAATGTTTGATCTAGAGCATTTTAGTAACTTTTTTGAGATTAAAGACTGTTACTTGCTATAGTTCAAAGTCACTATCCCGGTATGGCTTATTAAATTAAAAAAAAACACGAAATTAATATGTTTTTTAAAATAATGGTAGTTATTTTAGATGGATAGATCAACTCAGGATTTCATTGTTTCATCTTTTATGTTCACTCAGCTCACTCACAGGCAAATGAATGAAACTTGAAATAATGGAAGAACTAGAAGACCCTTCATGCCCAGTGGCTAACTGGAATAACTTTATAAACCAGCAATTGTATTTCACTAATGTGTTCACTGTTGACTCAGGTTATCAAGATCTTAGGGAGGGATTAATGTATTTTCACAAAACCAGGCCTGCGTGTCAACTTTTGTTATGAAATGAGCTGTAGAAGAATTAGAAGGTTTATCCACTTCAACAGCCATAAATTGAATTGGCTGACAAAGGCAGAGAATAAAAAGAGAGATCTAGAGGGTATTACTAACTCTGAATAATAGGTATGCATATCACTGGAATTTTTAGAAGTAGCAGGTGGTTATGAGTCAGTGTTTTTAAACTTGCTCACTTTTCAGTTACATAAGGGAGGTCTTTTGGCAAAATGCACGGTTATGTTGCAAAATAATTATTCATCCATTATAGCAGTTCCAATGATACTGTTTTGGACATAAAGGATATCAATAGTGTTTGTAGCTAAATTTAATACTGATACTACAACTATTATTTTTCCGTTGAAGAGCTTGGGTTTTTCCTCTTAATTCTGGGGGAGAAATACGCTTTCTAGAAGATAAAAATTTTTCTTAACGACGACATGATTATGTAGAACATGAGGTCTCTCTTTTTTTCATATACCAGGTAGGAAGTACTTTGAACTTATTGGGTGATATGTCAGTAGTTCTTTTTGATGAACTTCTCTAGAATATTAGCTAGATATGAATTAAAATTATTTAATAATTTTTATTTAATATTTATTTTTATGAACTGTAGTCAGCCAGGAGAAATAAAATCTTCACTCTACTTATTATTATTATTATTATTGTTTTTGACAGAGAGAGAAAGAGAGAGAGATACAGAGAGATAAGGGGGAGGGCCCAGAACAGTCTCCATAGTTATACATCATTGGTTTTTCCACATAGTTTCATTCCACAGGTGGGCGCGGAGCTGCACAAGGCAGGAAGTGGGTCAGGGTCTCACCCTGGTGAGAACTGAGCTGGGGGCACTCCCCAGCTCAGCATATGGGTCCACACGGGCCGGGCCTGGGATTCGATCCTTGGTCCCCGGGGCTGCAAAGCCGGCGCTTAACCAACTGAGCCATCCCGGCTTCCCCCACTCTACTTATTTTTTATCTTTATAATTTAATTGATAGATACTTGCTATCTTCAAATCACCAAAGGGATGACCATCCCTGACCTTGTAAAAAGGACATCGGAATTAGATGGCTTAATAGTAGAGTTTAGAGGCGGTGATTCTTATTCTGTGCTAACAGGTCTATTCTTATAGCTCACAATCAGAGAATTCATACACCTATGCTTTTTTTTATAAAGTACTTCTCAATTTAGCAAAATTGTCACAATTTTTCAATTGTTTATCTTCTCCTGTTAGCTGTGAAATTGTATTTGGATTTTTATGGCTAAACAAGACAAGGATTTCAAGTGGCAAGGAGGTAAGTAATGAACACACTTTCTTAGTTCAATAAAAATAAAGGAGTTTAGAAAGAAAAATGAAACGAGCTAAGATGGCATAAGGTCTGAGGAAGCTCTAAGGTCTGAGATGCCAAGGAATTCTCCACCTCTTAAAAGTTTTAAAAGACTTCCTTTTACGCTGAGCTTTTGAGTTAAGATAAAAGCAAAAAGCAACAAAATCAACTGAAAAAAAAAAAAAAGGAACATATTTGGATATATTCCAGGATCGACATGGAGACATATCCTTCAATCTATGTACTAGTTTGGCATTTTAATACAAAACATGTATTCCTCAATGTGTAGTTTTAGAGGCAAGGCCATTTTATCACCATGTGCAAATCATGTCATTTCTGTGGCCCGAGCCTCTTCATCTGCTAAGTGACAGGGCTGTATTGACTGTTTCACTGCTCTTTAAGGCCATTTACACCCAATTATTTATAAATTCTGATTTTTAATGGCTAGTTATTTTTCTAGATACTATTTTTCTGATCAAAGCACCTTTGAGATCTAATATTTTTACACTTAAAATTATGTATGGTATACCTTCAGTGGTCCAAAGAAACAGATAAAGGTTTATTGCAACGTTAGAAGGCTCATTTATAATAATCCTGAACTGAAAATCATTAGACACAGGCTAGAGTATGCACTGAGGCGTTTTAACATTTGCTCTTGGTAAGGTTCTATCACTGAGGCATTTTTGTGATGAAGTTTCAGCAACACTGTTAACATGCTTGGAAAATAGCACACGAAGCCTGATAAACCTCCTACTTCCAGAAGTTCTCACGACCTGCTTCACAGATACAGGCCTTGATCTCATCAGCGTTCTAGAAAAAACAAACAAAGAAAACGTGCTTGAAATACATTTTTGACTCAATCCCCACTCCTGAGACAGTGCTTGCGTTAAGGAAGCTCAAGTGTGAAAAGACAATGAGGATTTCCTTCCGTTTGGCAGGACAAAGCAGTTTAGAGCGTAAATCCACGGAAGGGGAAGAGAAAACAAGCCCCCTTGACCCTGACTGAAGTTCCTGCTGGAGAGGAGACTCTACCTGACAGATTCCCAGCCACACAGCCAAGCACGGAAGTGGCCCAGCGGAAGCACCTTGGGGAGGGTTCACGTGCTCACACCCACGCTGGCAAGGCGATGAGTGGGAGGATAATAGTGCTGCCAAGTACCAAGTGGCCTGCTGTCCCTCTAGGCTTCTTCCTCTATTACATAATATCCTAACAAGACTTCAACAAGAACCCAAATAGCACTTACTTATCTGTGCATTGTAAGCAATTTAGGTACCATCTACACTGGCAAAAGGAATTGATGGTGAGTCCGTTGTTACTATGTCCACGGTGCACACGGAAGGGTTACAGGGCCAACTGAAAATCACAGTCAGTCGTTGCCCTGTCAAGTCTTTTGTTTTCATTTCCCCCTAAGTGTCCAACTTGATTCTCAGTTTCATTCCCTTACTCTTCCTTGGCTCCTATATGATTTAACAAGTTCGTGCTGTAAAGGGAGAGGTGAGAGGAAGAGGACAGGGAAATACGGTAGTAGAAACAGAAAAGGCGCTAGGTAATCTATAAACCAGGAACCAGGACCGAAGTTTGTAAAAACTGTTGGTTTAAAAAAAGTACTTGTCATGGATCAGGCTAATCAAATCAATGTTACAAGCAGGGCAGTCATATTCATTAAATTATTTGACACATGCTTGTTGAGTGCTATGCCCTTGCTACACCCGGGAGGGAAACTTGAGTCTAAGACCCTTTCCTTCCTTTCTGAATAGGGTCAAGCTCTCAACTGCCATCGCCGTGGGCTCAGCCCCCACAAGTGGACACCCCTTCCTCCCCCTCCCCGATGCTGTGTCCTCTGCACATCTTCCCAGGCTGGTATCTTGAACTCCTCTGGCTCTTTCTAGCAGTTCATTGACTGCTCTTGACTCTGGTTTGGGTCCCTATTCTTGTCTTCTACCATTTACAATGACTAGCTTACCACTCCCCGAAACACATTCCCCTCAAAACCCTGTTTTTCCTTTCTGTGACGTTCAGTCATGTGTCAGGGATGACACCATGAATGTCACGACACCCTTGCTACTGTAAACTAAATTGTGTCTCCCAGAATTCCTGTGTTGAAGCCGTAAGACCCAATGTGATGGTATTGGAGATGAGGCCTTCGAAAGGCAAATAGGGTGAGAGGGGGTGGCAAAGGTGGGGCCCTCATGCTCTCTGGGCACCATGGGAAGACACAGCAAGGTGGTAACAACATCTGAAACCCAGAACTGTGAGAAATAAATTCCTGTTGCTAAAGCCACCGAGTCTATGGTATTTTGCTCTGGCCACCCAGGCTAAGAGACTGGCGTGGGCTTGGCACACATTGGGCACTTAATGTATGTTGAGTGAATAAATTAATGAGTACTTCAGAGACTCTTTGGTTCCTTCTTGGGTGCAGAACCATAGATTCTGTGACCCTCTACTCTCACCCCACAGTTAGCTCACCCATAGATTCATTCCTTCTCCCAGCTCTGGAATCCCAGCTGAACCAAGGCTCTGGTTCCCTCTTCCTTGGAAGAGGAAGTCAGACCTCTGCCCTCCAAATAGCTTCCGTTCATTGGGCACATAAACAGAACACCCCTGACCCAGTGCCTTCCTTTGGCCCCACACACACTTTATGTTGCCCATGCAGCAGAACTCTCCAGGCAGATCTTCGCCTCTGACCCATGAATGCTCACGGCAGTTGTTCTGGACCCTTGTTCTTTTGTTAACCTGCCTTCATCTCTGTCCTTTTCTCCCTCTCCCACACATCTCAGCAACGTCTTCCAGATGCCATTTTCATCTGACCTCTGGCCTCCAGGACTTGTTTCTGATGTTTGATTCCTGATTTATGGCTCCCTCTTGTGGATGTGGGCTTGGGTTTGCTCCTTCAATCTTTGCTAACCCGAATTGTCTCTGGTGCACCTCATTCCTAAGGGAGGAGGGGTTCAAATACACATAATATGATTCATATAATAGCATGCGAGTCAGGCATACTAGATGTTAGGAAGACCTAAGTCTCTCTGGGAGAGTCAGGTTGGGCTACACAGAATTATGAATTATGAAGGAAAAAATGGGAGCCATTCAGGCTGAAAAGAGGAAAAGATAGTTTGATCATAGGCACTTTGGTAATCAGGTAGATGGAGCTAGGAGAAATGAGATCCAAAACAGCATTCAAATGCAATACATAGAGGATGTAATATAGATTTCTACACCTGGGAACTATGTAATCGTTACCAACCAATGTCTCCCCAATAAATTTAACAATAAAAAAACAAACCAAACCAACAAAAAAATAGCATTCAAGCCATGTTTTTTATATCAGCAGCTGGGTGCTGACCCTCATCTCTAGAAGAGAGGAATATCTCAAAACTGAAATGTATTATCCATCTTCTCTTATTATGAAGGTAATTTTATTATTTGTACTTAATTTGGGATTGGGAAAAGTGCATGTTAGAGCTTCATATCACCCACTACTTACTGAAACCTGTCAGGACTTAGCAACTTTTTGTATTATTGGTAGAATAAATAATATGCATATGTTGTTTGTCTTTTAATTATTTTAGGAAGAAAATTAGCTCCAGGGGAAAAGCCAAAGTTGTTTCTATTCTCAGCTAAATTAATTTTTATTAATGAGGCCTAATAACCATTTTAAATAACAGACTCTTATATGGTTTATCAAAACAGTATATAAAACAAGCAAACAAAAGTGATAGATATTGCTATAGGAATACTAACACTTTGTGTGCTTCAAATAGATTCTGAAGGAACTAACAATAAGAAAATA